>JBBIGC010000033.1:6586009-6603603 GCA_037576955.1 Lepidarchus adonis
CTCTCTCTCTCTCTCTCTCTCTCTCTCTCTCTCTCTCTCTCTCTCTCTCTCTCTCTCTCTCTCTCTCTCTTATTTTTACAATAATAGCATCTTTTAAAGTCACAGAGGGCGAGTGATATAGTTCCAACACTGTAAGAGTTTCATGTTACACCTAAACTTGTCTAAGATGTTGGACTAGGCTTTTGTGTCTTTCAAAAGAACTTGATGATAAGAGCTCTTACAGTGCAACAGTGACTGAGTAGGAGGCTTGGATTGAATATCATTCAATAGCTTTCCGGAGGGAAGCAGAAAAGTACAGATCTGCTATTGGATTCATTTCCAGTTCCGGGTAGATACTAATGCAGTTATGGGCCATTTCCAAAACCATAAGCTATGTCATGCTGTTGATGTTTTTCCTGGGTGTGTCTTTGTCTGTAGGCTGTTCAGTTTGTGATGAAATGGCAATGGTGTTGCCATTAATCTGTCTGGACATCAGTATTGACGGAGCAACAGACAAAAGCATCTACAAGAAATCTCACTTTCTTTTTAATTATGTTGCATAACAATAAAATACTGGTAAAGAACTTTTTACTGAAAGAGTAGCTATGAAATCTGGCAAAAGGTTATGAGAAATCAGTTATTTTGGTCAAAAAGAAGTGATACAAGTTTGAAAGGAGAACAATACTACTAACAGCACTGAACAGCAGCTTTCAGCAGTGTGGTCATCGTTGCCCTTCAGTCAAGAATCCAACTCTTACTGAAGCATCAAACACAGGCCATTATGACCGAAAATATAAATTAGATTATGTTTTTCCCAAGGACTTGTATTAGTACAAAAGACTGGCAAGGAAAACCCATATGGCTTCTGAATGAATTCAATAAAATAATCCATGATGGAATTATCTCATGTCTACTGACATTTTATCATGGGTATTATTAAAACAACAGAATCTGCTTAGTGTTCTTGTGTGTATTTGGAAATGGCATTATGTGACCATATTATACTGTTTGGCTATTTTTTTCTCAGTGTTTTGTTTCATTTTCATATTTCTTCCACAGTTATAGACATAGAATTGATAATGACATTAAAAGACGAGTGCATTTCCTGGCAAGACCACACCCTCAGCTTTCCTCCATTTTTGTGTGCTTGCTCTTTCCTTGTTTGTTTGTTTCTTCAGTTGCTTGTGTGTTATCCAGTGATGGTGCTGAGATTTTATTTATTTTTGTTAATTTTTATTTTATTGATTTACTAATTTATTGATTTGCGTTTAATTGTGCCTAGACACCTGGGCCTATCTCAGCATTCTCTACCCAGGGGTTTGTCTCAAAAAGCAGGGTTTCTTGTTTTTAAGATAAGCAAGATCTTTTTTTTTTTTAATCTTAATTTGATTTAACCCCGACTTGTCTTTCTTCATGTGGTAAATTGCTTTCAACATCACCATGGCAACTTTTCCCACTGCCGAGAAGTAAGCATTAACATGGTGGAAGCACAGCTATACATTCCATACATAGCTGTATTCTGCTTTTGGTTAGGCCAGACACATACTTTCTTTTGTACATTTACAGTGCAATATTTTAATAAAGACAATGTCTAATATTCTATTGTTTAAAGGATATCACTCAGAGGTTTAATAAGGGAAAATATAGCAATAGAAGCTTAGACTAGCAGTCAAAGTTTTCACTGGCAATTAAAGCAGTTAAATTACAGTAAATACGTGTAAAGACAAATTGTAACAATTAATAAATAAAAATAAATATTAATTTAATTAATTTATTTATTTAATAAACAGGCTTTTCCCCAAACATTAGAAACTGATAATCATCCAGTAAGTAAATTAAGCCTTAAAGATTAATGCAAACAGTCTCCACAGGTGCCCCAACATCTGCTGTTAACTTACAAACCCTCTGTCTGAACGAAGGCAGAGCTGGAACACATTGTTCCTACACCCTCTGATGCATTACTGGCACAATACTCACTGTTGGGCGTAGTACTGTATATCGAAATCAGAATGGGGAGGAAAGGGCAAGAAACAGAGACAGGCACTAAGATAATGAGTCAAAGAGAAGTACAGAAAGTAGCAGTAGATTTAACACATGATAAAGCAGGACAGTCTTGTAGAATGTAGAACATGTAGAATAAAAGACTAAAGAAACAGCTGATTAGACAAAAGTACAACCATTGTCATTTTTATCCATTGCTGTATTATGTAATTCTAATGACTACTGGATAGGACATTGTTCATGTGATTTGAAGCCCTGGCCTTGGTACACTTGAGCAGAGAACCATCCTACTACACTGTCCCCGGTTGCTGTTGCCTGCTACGTGCTATGTCGATAAGTTAAATGCAGAGGACACGTGTTATTGTGGTGTCCATTGTGTCATTTACTTTAATTTCTCTTAAATAGGCCCTAAATGAACTCAAAATAATTGGTCTTCTTTTACATATCATTGTCTGAAACTTGGAAGAGCTGGATGACCCTTGTTACAGCTGTAATCCTGTTTGTCTTATTTGGATGGGATGTTGTGTGAATCCACTGTTTTCATTGCTAATTACTGCTTGGTAATTTGATGTTACTAGTAGATCATAAATGCCTGAAGGTCAGTAATGTTAGTAATGTATGTCAGTAATGTATTTTTGTTAGAAAACTAGATGGCACCAGCTGTAGATCCACAGAAGTCCCTGTATTAAATCTCACCAAGTCTCCAAGCTGTACGTATTCAAACGCTGTGTTAACAGCAGCAGTTGTGCTTCTGTCACCACATTCATCACATATTCGAACACATACGTATTAGTCCCGATTTCACACTTTATATCAGCTGTGGCATATTTATTCACTGAAGGGAGCACTGAGTGGTCACAGTCACCTACAGTTTGCCCTGAAAAGGACTGGCAACCTGTCCAGGGTGCTTCTCTGCCTTTCATCCTGTGATTGCTGGGATGGGATCCAACAGTCCCTGCAACCCTGGTTAGGATAAGAGTTTCAGAATATGAATGAATATTATTGAGCACTGAAAAATGTACATTACATTAATTTATTCTTGGTTTTTTAACTTATATATGTACTATTATGTGTAATAAACTTTGATGCCATTTGCACATTGGTTTACTTGTGATACTGGTACCACATCATGTGCAAAACTCGTATTGGTGAAAATGTTTCCTACTGGAAAGTTGCCTTAGCTGGATACATTGTTTTGGGATTAAATACGTACACATTGAAATAAAAAGAAAATCAATATAGGGAATTCTAGCATTGTGTGTGACCAAGACACATATTTATTTACTAAACTACAGTATAGTAGAAATACTCATTTTTACTTAATTACAGACAGCGTGTGTGGTGTCGTGTGGGTGAGCGGTTTGCTGACGTCAACGTTGTGGCCCATGGTGAAGGTGGGGTTATGGTTTGGGCAGGTGTATGTTATGGACAATGAACACAGGTGCATTTTATTGATGCATTTTGATACACAGAGATTTTGCGTCGACATCCTGAGGCCCATTGTTGTGCCGTTCATCCACGACAATCATCTCATGTTGCAGAATCATAATGATGATGCACGGCCTCATATTGAAGGATCTGTACACAGTTCCTGGAAGCTGAAAACATCCCAGTTCTTGCATGGGCAGCAGACTCACCGGACATGTCACCCATTGAGATGTTTGGGCTCTGGATCAGCGTATACGACAGTGTGTTCCAGTTTCTGCCAATATTCAGCAACTTCACACAGATATTGAAGAGGAGTGGACCAACATTCCACAGTCAACAACCCGATCAACTCTATGTGATGGAGATGTGTTGCACTGCGTGAGGCCTATGGTGGCTACACCAGATACTGACTGGTTTTCTGTATATATATGATATATACATATCATAATCACTGCCAAGCCTTTTTTTACAGAACTTTTTACAGAAACAACAAACAGACTAGGGCAAAGTGGCATAGATTAAAATTCTATTAAAGTTTATATGATTGTTAAAATTGTGTAGGTTTGATCACAACTGAGAAGTTCATAGATGGGTCAGTTAGAACATGTGGTGAACTCTCATTTCACCATTGAAGGAACAAGGGCACTAAAGTAGAAAGAGCTTCCTTTGAAAGAATTTTTAGATGTTAAAGACGGGTAGGCCAAGAGCATTGGTTTTGAACCATGGTTTTGAGGCAGTGTGGCACTGAGAGATTTAAGGTGTAGATAACAAGAACAAGAGTATTGTATGTGATCCTTGCTGAGATAGAGAGCCATTGGCATGATCTCAGTAAAGGAGGAAGTTTGAGAGGTCATCAACAAGACTGTGAATTCTAGAGATTTTGTGGAGGCACAGTAGCATGTGAAAGAAGACCAGCCACAATGGAGTAGCAATGATTCAGTCTGGAAATGACTAATGAGAAGTTGGGCAGCCTCTGTCTGGAAGGGTCATACTTCTGGCAACAGTAAGAATTTGTGGGATCAGGCAGTAAACGTAATGTACTTCAAGAAGGTCAGTTTGTCTCCAAGAATCACACCAAGGTTACCTTTTGTGATGGTAACCGATATACTGCACCATCACTAACATTAGAAAAGCTCATATCTCTTAAACGGTGACTTAGAAAAAGAAAAATGAATATCCTTGAAGAGGAATTTGAGTGTTTTGCAAATATTCTGCATAGTTCTTTCTGATATAAAGAAAGTCTTTCAGAGCGTTTTGATGTAAAACGTAATTCCAGAGTTACAAGTATTTTGTATTCAATGCTGATTATAAAGTAATGGTACACCTGGAAAAAAAATCTTTGTTGGAACTGTTTATCCTTATGGTGTTATGCATGTACCTTTCCACAATCAATCAATGCATTGCTATGGACGTAATGTAAAAACCTTCTATGATGTGGCTTTTATATATATAAAATGCTTCCAACACCAGGTTTCATTCACTACTTGGTCAGTTCTTAGACTTTAAACACTCATCACACCTCTCTGAATGATTTTAATTCCATCTCAAACACTAAAGGCTGAAATGAAAAAACTTGTCAAAATAAACATATTTTTATATTAACCTGTTAGACAATCAACCATTAGAACATTCTCATTCATTCATTTATCTGAAATTATACACAAAATGTAAAGAGTAGCTGGGATGTTAGGCCCATGATATGGGCCTCCATTCTGTTTCTCTTATTTCCCTATTGTTTATGCAGCCATGTGGTCGCGTTATGTTATATGCCACAGCTTTGGTTTATGTACATCCACACTCCTCCTCAGGTGTTCTGTGTTTAGTCTTAAGCTCTTAAGTAAATCATTGTCTTAGTGTTTGTGTTGTGTTTAATAAATGTATATAGTGCACTTCCTCATTCTTACTTCCTGTATAAAACCTGACAGTAGCTGTTATATAAAACAAACCAATTAATTACAAATAGGTGAAAGAAAGAAAGAAAGAAAGAAAGAAAGAAAGAAAGAAAGAAAGAAAGAAAGAAAGAGAAAGAAAGAAAAAGAAAAAGAAAGAAAGAAAAATCACTTCTTTTCATATGACATTGAGAATATTTGGACATATGTGCCACATCCATCCAACTCACAGTGGATAATGTACTCATTTACATAGTGAGATAATCTGCTTGATTTTAATAGACACATATGTTAAAAGCACTTGTGATGCTGACCATCAAAGATGCAGAACCGTCACAGCGCATCAGCCAATTTATCTCAAGCAAGAACAGAATGGCTGTGTGAAAATAATGAGCAAATGCATTAAAAGATACATCGAAGCTTTTCTTTTTTTCCCTTTGTCCTTCCAACCTGAAAAAAAGAAGGGATGCTGATACAATATGGACAGTGAATAATGAGCTAATCACTGTTTAAGACAAGTAAATGGAGGAAAGTGAATGTATGCTGCTTTGTATAGCATCTGTTGGTATTTGTATTTGAAATGCCTCCCCCCCACACAAAAAAGAAAACAGAAATAGAAAAAACAAGCTTCAGAACTTGCAATTATTCATACTTGCCAAGCGAGGGTCAGAAACTCCACTTCTTACAGTATCAAACAATTAAGAAAGTTGCTTTTCTGAATCCAGGAGTTGAATCTCCTTTAATCTCAGATTCTCTGCGAACTAGAAAGACAGTGGTGCAAATCATTTGCTTGTTTTACATCACATCACATGTCAACTATAATGATGGAGGCCCACGCAAGATTCCAGCGGACAAGAAAGCAGCGAGCGTATGTCTCGGTAAACCTACGAGAGCAGCAGCCTGTGAAGCAAAACAGCTTTCGCTTTTATGACTCCCCCCCTCCCCCCTATTTTTCTTTCATTTTTTTCTGTCTTTTTCTTCTTCTTCTTCTCTCTTTTTTTTTTTTGAAAAGTTTCAATAAATTTCTCCATTAGAATGGCAACATGAGGCATAGTTCTGTGTGCCTTGAGCCGTTTGAAGATAGTACTTTTCTGTTTAATGTAGACTTTTATGAGGAATGTTGATGCAGAAAGATGGATTAAAGCAAATCTAGGTTTGAAACCCCCAGTCATAGGATTTATCTTTTTTTATTTGATAATTTATTCTATCTTTCAAATCTTCAATTTAAAAATGTATTAGAATGGTTAAACTCATAAACATTTAGAAATGTAATGGTATCATGAATTATGGAGGCGTTGAAGGCTGAATGTTTGTATGAGTAGAAGGACTTTATCAAAAGGAAAGAAAATGGGAAAAAACATAGAATAGCCACCAGAAGCTTACCAAGACTAAAGAACAGAATCACAGGTTAACACTGTGTAACTGATGCAAGACCTGTCATAGACACTGAGGTACCATATTTACACAAGACAATATTTTAAACACCAGAAAGGACAAACAGGTGAATACACATATCAGGAGGTGGGGCTAAGGTGGAGGAATGACAATCAAAACCAATCAGAATCAAAAAAACTTTATTAATCCCAGAGGAAATTACTTAATACCAGAAGCACATTGTAAACGGACAATAGAAATTTATAGTCCTGTTCAGGGGTTAGAATAGTATTTCTTCAGCATAAAATACTTTTTTTTAACATAAACTAACCTTGCTGTTTGATTTCATATTGATTTGCTACCAAAGGTAGATATGCCAAAGAGATGCCTTGTAGTACACATACAGTAGTATTGTTTTTAAAAAACCTTGTCAGTAATATGAAGATGACCTTTTTAAAATGTCTTAATATTTCTATGTATACCACGAACAGTTGAATTCAAACACATGCATTATTAAGCCAAATCAAGCTCATGTAGCTGTGAGAGTCATTAGCTTCATAAAGTAATGGACATTGAATGAGCAATTGCTCTTTAGGCGCAATTTTACTTTATTTTAGTAGGTTATTAGTCAAATAGTGCACAATGTGCTCAATTATTTCTTCTGCTTAATACAACCCAGGACTGAGGTCCCTGAAATCATTTCAGCTCACTGGTGAGTCTGAGAGAGTAGGGTGAACTTTCTGTACCATTTCAGATAATATCACAAACACTCTTGTTTTGACACTACATATGCAATGTTCTTTTATTTTCACCCTTGTTACATGATTAAAAAGACTTACAAAAAGCATACATTTATTTGAGGTATGTTTAGTAGAATAAAGCAATCAAAAGTGAAAAATACATTTTAAAACCAAAATCATATATGCCACGCTTATTGATTCCTCAAGAAACTTTATTTAATATTAGATTAATTTAAAAAAAATGTAATACATTTGATTACACATGAGAATTACACATAATTCTCTCATTATACATTGGCCTAATTGTTTAGGAACTTTTAAGCAGTCACAAAAATAATGTTTTGTTTCTCTGGGGAATAAAACTTAGGTGACACAGGGCCAAAATCCCTTAGTCATGCTTAGCCATGAAGAAGGTAAAAGTGTGTTGACTTAATCAATCGGGAAATGCATACAAAATATAAAATAGCTGCTCAACTGACAATATCAACAGTTACAGCAACTGAAAATTTTAACTATCATTAACAGTCTACTATATATCAATTATTACATGGTAACAAATCGTTTGGAAGATGCCTCTCTTTTTACCACAAACAAATGTGCTTGGATTTTGCCAAACGCCAGTAGAATTTTATTTTGGCCAGAGTGCTGTGAGCAGACACAACAACAAATGACCTAATTGACTATTATTGGTTTGGCATAAAAATAAAGGTGGTTACAGAAAAAAAAGCTGTTAAATATGGTGAAGGATTTGTGATGCTGTGAAACATCATCCAAAAGCCCTGGAAATATTGTTCACATACAAAAAACGTATCAGGAGTTTATAAATCAAAATCTGGATTGGCAAGATGCTAAAAGTGGAGAGCAAAGCGCACATTAAAACCCACTCAGAAGGGGTTAAATGAACACAAAATAAAGCTCTGGCCATCGTCTTTCCAATTGTTTTATCTAAATCCAATAGAAAACATATGGGTTGAGCTGAAGAAGAGTGTGTACAAGAGAAAACCTAAAAACTAGAGAAGAGGGGTTTGCTAATTATTACAACAGATTATTTTTATACCAGCAATTTCTTTTTTGTTGTAATGGGCTTATATGAAATGTATATATTTTCTTTATTTGTTGAGTAATAGCAACATTTGAATCACAATATGGGGAATTTTCATGGAAATTTTTCTATATTAATATAAAAAATATTAAATTCTGTAAAAAATATGAAATGGACTTAGGGGTACTCCTAAAATCTTATCAATGTTTATACAATATATAAACCTCTTTAATCAAATAGTGATATATGATATAACCCTTTATTACATACTGAGTATAAGATGGAGTCAATGAGAAGATCCCATTGATTAAGTAATAAAAATTGTGTTTTGAATCAGCCTTTAATGGAAGGTCTTCTATTGCAAACAATCTCACTTATTTCGCCACCTGTTCCCTTATCCTTTGACCAATTTGACTCAAATTAACCACCTAGATTGAGACATAAGTACATGATTGTTCTGAACATGATGTGTGAATAGAAAGTTACAGTGTTTGCTCAGAAAGAAACATTAGAATGCTGCTGTTCTGCACAGTTTGAATATGCTTACCTTACTCCTCCTTTGCCCCATTTTGATATTGCAGTGCAGAGTTACCACACCTTTGTGAGAAGTGCTGAGTAAAATCAAGGAAATTCCATTCTGTTTGAGTGTAACACTAAATGACAAAAGGATAAAGAGGCTTCAACACTAGTTTGACGAATAGGGGAGATTACCGGTGGGAGAACATTCTTAGAGATGGCAGTTCTTCACAGCCCACTTGACTTAAGCTGTCATGATATGATCAGAGATTTCTCACTGACCTAAGTTTCTCATAATCCATCACTCAAAAGGAGGAATGCCATACGTGCAGGAAAAAAAAACACACAAATTGATGCAGTATTTATCTCCCAACAGGGATGGGATTTGCCCCTAAATCTACACTAACACACTGGTGTGCGGTGCATTCAAGCCGTGGCATCTCAGTGTGAGCCAAGATGTGCATCTGAAAGCTCATAGTATTGTAATTCGACTGCAGTATTAGTCATATTCATATGAACTAATCTGACATAATGTATTACATCAAAGTATGTTAATCCTGCTCCTGGCAACGCAATACGCTGCACAATGACCACTGACCCAAACACACCTGATTCAGCTCATGATGGGCTCCATAATCAGTGAATGAGCTGGGTCCAGTGCTGATCCTAGCCTTCCCAAGGCCCTAAGAAAGACCTGATGACCACAGCCAAAACCATCTCTTAGAAACCACATATTTACATCTTCTACCAAGGTCATTCTAAACGTTTGCATATACCTTTCATTTTGTAGTATAACTACAATAACAAGAGATGTCTTCAATTTTTATGTGAATAAACTACTGATGAATATCTTACCTCTATAAACTAGGAACAATGACATCCTTATAAGAAAGCTTCCTATATCTACACACAGATAATACAGTATGAATCTATGGGATGCTGTCTACCCCATAGTTAGACCATGGCTATAAAATTTGTGCATAGTGTATTTTTGGGGGAACAGGAGTCAAAGTTAATTAAGTACACGACATAATTAGTATAGACAGATTGCTTGATAAATGTAAGCTAGCTTAGTCCCCCAAAGAGCTATTTGCATCATGCTACCTATGTAACTATCAGCACCTTATTTCTGTTTCAGTTTTTAGCTTCAGAATCAACTGTCAGGTTTGAAAATATGGCCATTTTGTGTCCAATGTGCTACAAAATCAACAAATGTGGATAAAAAAAATTTATAGACAATTGTTGGTATCTTGTACTTGACATTTGGTTTTTGAACAATACAAAATGCTTAGATCAATTTAGACGGTCCATCTTCCTACTTTTCTTTTTTTTTTTTTTTTAGAAATGCATCATATGCTTATCTAATAAACGGCTTTAAAATATATGACATAATATCAATCAATCAGCAGGTCAGAGGCCCTAGCATCTTTTGCATGAAGGAAGAACTAGCATTAGCACTTGCAGGGCTGTGGGCCAGTTGTGATGGTTGTAGGCAATTATGCAATATATGTTTTAGAACCATTACATTAAGTGTGGAGTTTCTTTAATCTTTAAGGAGGTTCTTCACACTTATGTCAAATGCCCTATGAAAAGTTTTCTTGAAGAACCATCTTTTGAGCCATACATAAATGGTTCTTCTAAAATATGTCACAGAAATATCCTTATTATAACCTCGTTCTTAGAGCGCAAGGGGGGGAAATTATACTTCCCTGCTTGAATACTTTTTCACAGACTTCTAAATGATGATCTCTCATAGCTAGCACTAATCCTTAATTTGGAAATAAATGTGTTTATTCAATATGAATGTGCAAGACTTTTTGGTTTGTTTTAAAAATCATGAACAGGCGACTGAACCATTGCATAACAGTCACCTTCTTGAATGTATCATCATATTTCTTCTTACTGATTTTAAAAGCCTTTTTCTATAAAATCATCCCCAGCCTACTCTTCATGAAAACTATAAAAGTAAGCACACAGACCATTTATGCTTACATTCTTTACACCTTTTAGAATCATATAATTACAGGCATTGTATGTTTGTACTGATAAACGTGCAGCTAAAAAGATTATGTTTCTTCAGTTGTACAAAATATGGGAATAAAGAAAAGATATGAGAATACAATATTGCAGGCTTAAAGTATATGGTACTTCATTACCTTCCATCCTTAGTCCCACATACCTGGAATACACCTGCTGGGAAGGTAAAGTACACTTAATAGTAAAAAAAAAAAAAAAAACTATACAGAGGAAGGAAAAACAGTGTCAAAGTAAATGAATGGAATTACATTTTATTAAACAGCATTTGGAAATATTTCCATTGATCTATTGTCATGATTCTTTTAAAGCTAGCACTTGGTAACCCATAACATTATATTGTGTAAAAAATAAGATAAAAAACACAAAAAGTGGAGCATTGCAGCAAAATACTCCATAAAGAAGTGGCAACACAATGACTTAATGAAATGAAGAAAAAAAAGTACATATGTGTGTTTAGAGTGTGTGCAAACTTTCATAATGTTAAAGGTTGTTAGTGCATGTACTCTGATGCCAGACCACTCTGGGTTCTGACCCCCAAAGGTAATAATGCAGAATTGTTCCATATGGGAGATGATGAAGTGACTGAGGAGAGTGTGGGCTATTTTTGGAAGTTCTCACCCAGTGGTCCTAAAGACAGATTCACAATGATTTTAAATTTAATAGAAGAGGGGCTTAAAATTTACTAGACAGAAAATGTCACATTTTGAAGACCTAACTGGTTAGCTAATTGGCTCAGTTTGTCTGTAGGGAGTCAAAGGGCAGTCAAAAATCACCTAATTTAAATACCTGGGTCTGAGAAACCCCTGCTGGTGTGGGCTATAGGAAATCCTGGGGTGAGGTTTCAGAGGGGCCTTCTGTGTTTGGTAGATATCTATGGCACTTTGCTTGTAGCGGGGGCCATGGAAAATATGTTGGTTCCAAAGTGGGGAAAGAGTAGCTGCAGCTCAATCCCCGGTGGACTGGGTGGTGATTTTAGGGCTACTTTTTTGGGTCATTTGCATTCACAAGAAGATCACTGTTCTAGAAAGACTTCCATGTTGGAAATATTTATCTGCCAATATAACGAAAATAATGAAAGCACTCAGTAAATATAGGAACCGTGCGTTGCTTGTTGAATATGTAAAGCATATTCATAGAAACCTTAAAAATGACAATGCTACACTTTTCCTTTATTAAGAGAAGCTACGGGGATGCCGCTCCACTGATTTATTTAATGAAACACTCAAGTGGCTCAAGGGCTCTGAAGACAGCAAATGAATAAGGCGTGCGCCAGTGCTTCGAAAGTCAGATATATCAATGCAATTAACAAGACCAAACTGCCCTTTCTGTATTCAGATTCAGACCACAAAATGCTCCCCAGCAGAACTCTTCAGAATTGAAAGATTATTATGCATCAAGGATATTTGCTAAAATTCAGTCCATAACAGCTCATTGCTTCTTATTCATGGCGCTGCCTCTCTCCTCCACTAGTTAGATGTCACAGGGGAATCATTATCAGGACTGACTCTTCATTTGGCATCGGAAGCTTTCAGGGATCAGTGGTTTTAAAACTGGTCATGGGACCTTTTCTTTTTTTTACTCTCTGCAAAGGGCTGCATGTGACAGTGCATTCACGTTGGAGAAGATGTGACCAGCTAGCTCAGCAGAGGAGCTCCTCTAATGTCATCGCTGTATATTCGCCTTGAACAGCGCGGTGGTCCTAAGAGCTCCAGTTCCACAGCAGAACCTTGAGGTGATCAAAATGAAAACATTTTTAATCATCATGGACTGAAACAAGGTAACATTTGTTCATGCATAATAACTTACATGCAGACATATACAGTAGCAATGAGGCTCGAGAGTGCTCTCCCGCAGACTTCTAAGAGATTCATTAAGTAGATGGTCCTCATTCAACTCTGCGCTTCACTGATTTTTGAGCTTGGTCTTCAAAAAATCTTGACAACACCTAAAAAAGCTTGCTTTGAAAGTCCACTCTTCCTGGGCTTCCCACCGTGGCTGAGCCTAATTAACAGAAGTTGGAGAAACCTCTTGAAAATAAGGTGCTATAGGGTTTCAGAAAACTTTAATGGCAAAAATGACTGGTCAGAGTGAATAAAAGCATGCTTTATTGTCTATCAGTGTAGTATTTGCTATTACACTGAAAATCCTGACATTATTTAGCACTTCATTAATCAAGTTATTTGCTAAATTATTTACTTTCTTGCACTTTATATTAACATAAATTATTCTGGTTAAAAATTCAAGTGTGTTTACTTTTGTAACAGAAACAATCTAATCAACACTTTATTAGATTAGATTAGATTAGATTAGATTAGAATAGATTAGATTAGATTAGAATCTACTTTGTTTTTGTGCAGAGTACAAGTACAGAATCAATTAAATGCAGTTAGCATCTCACTAGAAGTGCAAAGAATAGTTTAAATTACAGGAAAATGCAGCATCGTGATGCTATGTTAAGGTGCTGTATGTACAGTGTGAGATTGTATGTGAGGGTGTATTTGTTTGGCTGCCCTGGGACTAATGGCATACACTCGGGCACTATTACCACCCTGTTTAGGATAAGCTGCAGAGATAAGATAGGATAAGATAAGAAGAACTTTATTAATCCCGAGGGAAATTCTTTCGTCATCAGCCTGCTCAATGCAGCAAAGAAACAGAAAAACAGAGCAATAATATATACAGTACTATACAATAAGAATTACAGTATACAGTAGAGCATAGTAAGATAAGTAACCTAAGTAACAATATAACTATGTCAGGTAAATAAAATAAAAGTAAAAAATAGAATAAATAGAAATAGAACTAAAGATATATGTATAATAATATAAATATAATAATAATAATAATAATAATAATAATAATAATAATAATGCTAATAATAATGATAATAATAATAATAATAATAATAATAATAATAATAATAATAATAATAATAATAATAATAATAGAAAAAAACCTGAGTATCAGTACAGGTGATTGTAAGATACTAAATTAATGTATACAACTATTAATCTGGCACTTTAATCCTGGTTTAGGATACAGTAGAAACATTACCTAAAAGTTACTGCAACACTATTTTATAACAACTCACACTGTAAATGTAAAGCATTGCTTAATTTTGTTGAGTAATAGGCACTTATCAGTAACTTATCAGAGGTTACTATTGAAAGATACAATAACACTAATTGTTCATTCAAAGAAAATATTGAAGATATTTTCTACAATGCAGAGGTAATTCAGTTATGTCCAAAAAGATTGTGTGCTTATCTCATATAGCAGCAGCATTCCTGTTTAATGCAAGTCATATAGCTGCTGGTGCTGTTGTCTACTGGGTCAGGCCTGAAGAGTCAGAGAAGACAATGTGTCGGACCTCATAGTTTCAAATGTGCTGAAGTATTTAACAACAGAGGAGAACAGGGAGAGATGTAACATTTTCTAACTTGTAACGCTACAGATTTCACCAGTTAGAAATTATTTACAGAAGTGATATCAAGGCAGTAAAACCACCACACTCTTGAGCTGACAGCAGAAGTTTGAAAACAGTTATATTTCTGAAACAAAAAGAAAAACAACTGGATTATACATTGATCTATCTATCTATCTATCTATCTATCTATCTATCTATCTATCTATCTATCTATCTATCTATCTATCTGTCTGTCTGTCTGTCTGTCTGTCTGTCTGTCTGTCTGTCTGTCTGTCTGTCTGTCTGTCTATCATCTATATCTATAATGTTTTATATTAGATATATATTTCTTACATATTTCTTTTAGAAGTTTTAAAATATCTTGCTCTATTTATTGTTGCTAAGTGTGTTACATCTTAATATTGTCTTTAAAATTGCTTTTAAATTGTGTTTTAAATCACTCTAGGTCACATGTGGTCGTCAAAGCATTTTACTACATATCGTACTGTGTATGACTGTGTATGTGACAAATAAGATTTGAATTTGAATTTGAATTTGATTTTGAAGACACTCTCATTGTGAGCCCACTCGTTTAAAATAAATATGAACTTAACTTCTGATCCTGGATCTTCAACTAAACCTGGCAATTAGTAGGGTGCTTCTGGTCATGGAAACTTGGACTTGGTCTCAGATTATTAGCTACTACTGTATCATCTAATCTAACACACACTCACAAGTGACAGGTTCAGCATATTTCAGTATCTTAAAAACAGATAAAAATCCTTGTAAATGTAACTCAGTAAATTCATTTGTACTCTACCTGCTGTTACACTATTATCCAGTAGCAAGGATCTTTGGATTTAACACAGTCTTGTTAACTTTATGAGCAAGAATGAGACTTCTGCACTACTTCTGCAACAAGAAATATAGACGCTATATAAAAAATTAAAAAATATAGTAAAAACCGAGTTGGATTCCTCCTCAAGCTGCACTTTTTCAGACTTGATATTTTGGAAAGTCACTTTGAAGCAATGTAATTGAGGATTAATGATTTTTTTTAATGAACAATATTTTGATTGATTCTCATAGAAACATGTAATGCACTTTTTGTGTTTTTGTTTCTTTGTTCACTAGTTGTTTTTTTGTTTTCCTTTTTTGTATTAACTGCTACATTCCACGCAATCATTATCAATAATTGCATTGAATGAAGTGGTTTAAAAATGAGAATGGACAATCTGTGACTATGAGACTGAAAATTGTTTGTATTTGTTTTGTTTTGTTTTGTTTTTCTATGTGGTTAACAAAACCACCAAATAATGGATTATACTAAACCCAGGTCAAAATATAGATTATCACGTAAAGTAGTCCAAACATATATGAGAATATAATTCACACTCGTTTCAGCTCTCAAAGACTACGTTCCATGTATAATCACAGAGTCGGCATCATTCCACAACTGATATAAGCAGAATTCTTTTTGGTGCTGCTACTGTCCTTGGTAACTTTAATTACTTTTTAATGAGGTCAGCATCCAATATCCATATGCGCTTCATACATATCGTGTCCAGTGTGCGTCTCTTAAACTGTTGCTTACCAGATTTACCAAATAGAGCCTTCTCATGGCAACAGGAAAAGCTGAGAGAACGCAATTGGGAAAGAGCGACTGGGGTGTGTACTGTGGCATTAGGCTTCAAATCATGCAACAGATAAAATGAGAAGGGAGATGAGAAAAAAGAAAGTGGTCTCTGGGCATTATGTGTGTGTTACACAAGCGGAGCCTCTGGGTCGCTGCAGGCAACATCCGCGGCAAATGACAGGTCCCGTTCGCTTCCTCTGCGCGTCTTGTTAGGCTCCAGAGATCTAACATTAGGCCTCTCACCAAACACTCAGCAGCTTGTGCGAGCTCCATCCGCTTCAAGAGGCAGATGCAAGCAGGAAACTCTGCAGACATGCTCTTCAATTCCACTGATCATTATCATTACACCACCCCATTTTTGCCAAAAAAAATCCAAAAAAACACACATTTCACCTTGGGCCCCATCGCTCCGAACCTGTCTCTGTCATTCAAGCCTGCTGTACCATATCAAATGCAAGAAGTTGAGACACAAGTCAAATCCTTCACAGTGCTAGTGGGATTTCAAGGAGCTTCAGGAAAATTGCTGAATGTTCTCCTTTGAAAACAGAAGGAGAGAGAGAAAGCAAGACTGCTGGATGTGACCAAATAGGCCATCTGTAAAAAAAATAATACAAAAATAAAAATAAATAAAGAGAGAGAGAGAGAGAAAAAAAATAAATAAAAAAGTGATGAGTGTTTTTAACAGAAATTGATGTGCCCTTGAGAGATTCACCATGAAGAGCATTTTTGACTGGCTTCTGAACAAAGCCCGAACAGATGCTTGAAGCATCCTATGCATCTTCAGTTCTTATTTCTATCATCACTTCAAATAGTCTAAACACATCCTAGAGCAAAAACGCATACACACACATTCGCTCTCAAAGAAAAAAAGACACCATCGCCATGATGTGCAATACTGTTTACTCATCCAGTATGAAGTTGTTCCAGAGTGTAAAAAATTTGCATGAGATTTGAGTGATATTATTTTTTAATTCCAAGTTGGACCCATTACGTCCATGCGATCCTAATGAGAGCTCAACACTGTTTGAGTAGATTGAGAGAAGTTTTGTGGAGGTGCTTATGAAAACTACTTTTGGGTACTATTGATTTCTAGCATTTGTTAGCAACTGTAGCTCCAGTTCAAAACCAAACAAGCACATTTGGACTCCAGACATGTGTTGATTCATGGACTACATCTATATTGAATAAAAAACTGAATTTGTTATAGATTAACAAAGTCATGATCCCTTTGTGAACTCTGGAGGAACTGAGTTGAAATTGTGTTCCTCTTGTTGGTTTATATTCTTTCATCTTGTCTTCGCAGCACATGATGCTGCCATGGTTAAAGGTCATCTTTAAGCAATACCTCTTGGAGGCACTAACTATAGTTATGCTTGGTTTAACCGGAGAAGAAAAAGTACTGGCCGCCAAAGGTTTACTAAAGCATATGACACGTTATTAGCCATATTTACAACATCTACTGCACACCCGTTTATAGATAGATAGATAGATAGATAGATAGATAGATAGATAGATAGATAGATAGATAGATAGATAGATAGATAGA
>JBBIGC010000033.1:6622674-6637304 GCA_037576955.1 Lepidarchus adonis
ACACACACACACACACACACACACACACACACACACACACACACACACACACACACACACACACAGTGCACTCCAATGAAAAGTGTCCTCTGCGTTTAACCCATCACGGGTGCAAACATGGCTCAGCGGGCAGCCACCCACGATGCCCGGGGAGCAGTGAAGTTGGGGTACTTTGCTCAAAGGTTTCCTCAGTGGTAAACCTCTGGGACTTACACATGTGACCTTCTGACCCAGGGGCAACATCCCAATATATACATACATACACATACTTACCATTTTTGTTATATTTTGTAATAATGCACATTGTTCAGACTTTTCCTTTGAACATTTTTATTCATTTGTAAATTGGCATGACCTGCTCTCATCGCTGTAGAATATTACACATAAGCATCCCACCAATGAGGACAAAATCTTGCTCACATCTCCCTCTGGGTGAAGGCTGCCATTGCATCATTTGAGATGAATAGGGTAATTGCACACTTTAGCACTCTCTGAGGGAAACGCTAACTGCCCAGCTATTTACGTGGCCGAGCAGATGCCCAATTAGTAACAGGAAAAAGAGGGGTCCTTTCTTCAAAATTAGCAACAGGAGAGAGAGGGATTTGAACTTTGATCCGAGAGAGCTCTCTTCTGCCCTGAAAAAAGAATGACTTTAGCCAAGTGCACTTGGAAAAATATGGTATTAACACATTACCTCGAAAAAGCCAACTTTGTGGATCCCTCCAGGACTTAGGTAATAGGAGGTAGTTCGTTTTAATATCTGAAAACAAGACTTGCACCACAGGAGATTATTCAGTTGTAGAACAAAATGCCAGTAATGTGGTACATTGACTATAAAGCCATTTCTGTTTCCAGCAAAACAACAGCATAGGAATCAACTCACTGAACAGCATGCGCACAGCTTCTAGGGGTTTAGTGCGACTCTCATTTCCAGGCCGAACCTGCAACATATACTGTATTCAATGCTATTGTTCCATCTAAACATTCATCGGGTTCATTAAGCAGAATTTTAATACCGTATTCATTGTTACGGCTTTTATGAGCCTTTCCGGATTTATTTTTAGTGCCACTTTAGCTTAAGGTTTGTATGTGGTCATCTACTTTTAGGGCACTAATAGGATGCCCAAGGGCACTAAAACTATCAGGCCAGATGACACTGAATGCTGAAAAACTCACTGGATGGTCAGGGGCAGTATGATGGATGATGGTGCAGGGAGTTCACTATCCTGGCCTGTCACTCAGTTTTATCCCTTTAGTAAATGAAATTCATATGCAGAAGACGAGAATGAAGATTAACCCTTTTGCAAGTGCAGTCCCTCCAGAGGGATTTGCAGTGGTGGGTCCCTGGATAGTTCGGTCCCAACAGTGTCAGAACGTTCAGTTTCAATTACTGACCCAACAATCAGCTTTAGTTATTTTAATTCCGCTGGTTTATTTAGCCTCCCACCGCATGCAGTGTATTCCTGAAAAGCATTCAAAACAAGGTGACACCTGTGATGCAGGGCAGTGTTAACCAACATCTGCCTTTGTCTTTGTGACTTAGTCATGTGTCTTCTGTACGTTCCTGGACTCTTTTCAAAAAAGCGCAGTGAAAAAAATGTAGCACTTTGTCTGCAATAAGGATGTTTTGGTTTAAATGTGCTGCTCTGTAGATACACTTTACAGAGTAGACCATCCAGAGCTGAACTAAGTTGGGTAAATGAAATGAATATGTTAATTATGCTTCACAGGCTTTTACTAACACAGGATAACTTTACCATTTACTATTTATATGGTGGTGCAGCACCTCACAGCAAGAAGGTCCTGGGTTCAGACCCTGGGTCCAGACCCTGGGTCAGACACAGGTGCCTTTATATGTAGAGTTTGCAAGTTCTTCCTGTTTCCTCTGGGCCTCAGTTTCCTCACACTGTCCAAATGCTTGTTGTTTAGGTTGACTGGCGACTCTTAATTGGCAATAGGCACAAATGTGTGTGTGAATGGTCATTGGTAGTCCGCTGGGATCGGCTCCTTCCTTCCTGCGACACAAATGATTTATGACTAATTAATAAACTTTTGATTAAATTATGAACCAGAAAATGTATGAACTTAAACATTTTGTTAAACAGATTAATTTTAACAAGGTTAAACAGGTCATTTTTGTGATTTAATGTGATTATTCCCATATGTTCCCACAGCTGGTGCCTTGTTATTAATAAAATATGATAATAAAATGTATTTTCAGTTCAGTTTGCAAGTTCAGCTTTTCAGTTGTAGTTAAAAGCATCACTAGTTTGGTCAAATATGTACAAAAATAGCTGAGTTAGTGCAAAAACTGCTGGATCCATAACCTGATGTTGTGTGCATGCAGCCTGATCCCCTAAACCTATACCTCTGGTGTATGATGTACAACATGCTAGTCACACATGCTTAAAAAAAAAAAAAAAAAACACAGCCAGAGGGCACTCATAAGTAGAAAGAACAATGCTAGTATTAATGTCCAGCATTTGTTGTTGTCTTTAAATTCCACCTTTAATGTCACTGCATGGAAAGAGCATACAGTAAAACCGAAAATTTGCATAACTTCCTTCTTCAACATAGTGCTCTTTTGTTTGTTCACATGTTTGCGCTTGTTCCAAATGGAGTAAACATATTCAGGACAATGCTGGTGTTTTCAGATCATCTCATAGGTACATTTGGCACATGGTCTTATCTCAATAATGCCATTAGAAAAGTTCAGCATGTACAGACTCATTAAAACACCAACAACAACAGAGGTTGAGTCTTCTGGAGATCACCGGCATCTTTTCTCAGATCATTGAGTTGTGGAGGAATCATAAGACCCGAAGAAAGTCATTAGCATTAGCTTGTTTTAGAGATTGAATAGACTCATCAACTAGTCAATAAATAGATTCACTATTCAGAGTTGCAAACATCATTTGATTATTTGAGGATTGCCTTGTCATTTAGCAAATGAGTCGACTATTTTACAAGCTTATTGTACAATTTATATTGACATGAATAAAAAAACTAACAAATTAAAATATTGAAAAAAAATAGGCATGCATGCGGTGTTTTTTGCACCATTTAAAAAAGCAATATTTATCAAAAATGAAATGGAATATTTTTTGGATGTAAGTTACTCTGCTGTGGTGGCCAGTTTAAGAATGATGGCTACGCTTTTCTTCTGAATCTCTTGAGTATAATGCTGCACACCTACTGCTTACGCTATGGATCCACTGACTTTGTAAAATCACTGTGGACAGAAATCCCTGACATGTGGCCAATGCCAGGTTTAGGGTCACCTTTCCATGCTACTACTGCATGCATCACATTGCTTACCATGGCTACTGCAGTGGATTTAAACAGAATCACTGCGTCAAAATGGACAAGACCTTGGAGTCAAAAGAGGAGGAAAACTGCTTTAAACATCACTCACTGGAAACACAGTTCATTTGCAACTGGCTTTTGGGTTTTTATGCATTTTTATAATAAAAGTAGTTCTTTTTTTGACTAAAAAAAGAGAGGTGATATGAGGCTGAAATGTATTAACATGCAAGTTTTCCTGCAGTGCACATCTCACACCTCAAGCCACAACATCTGCTGCTAGCCTTTAGCAGCAAGCTACCAACAAAATTATTTTCACTGATGTCCAGAACAGTCACATTTTATATGGTAATGACAACTAGTAAAAATGAATAGTTGCGCAGCCCCTAGCACAATTTTTTTTCTTCTAAGCAGGAGTTGCTCAGTGGAGCATCCCTTTGAAAATATGCCTTAGATACTTAGAAACTTTCTTCTGGCTCCAAAATTTAAGTCATTGACATAAGCCAAACATTTAAAAAATCTGTTATAAAGTAAGCTGCAAATTAAAATAGAAGTTGAAGAAATTGTTGATGCAACTTTTAACAAAATGCATGTGTAAAGAACATATACAGAGACAAAATTATAATAGAGGAATAAATATATTTAAAAATAGAAGTTAATGAATATCATAAATATCATGTGATTTATCATGTTAGAACAAATTGCATGTTAATAGAACTGACTGTCTGATGACAACAGTTTTATCTGAACACTTAATTGTAAAAGGAAAAAATATATAAAAACATAAACATGTAAGAGCCAGCAATAACTAGAAAACAAAGCAGTATGAAAAGCACAGAAATTGAGTCAAAAAATAGGAAAAGGCTTAAGAGTTATTGAAAATAATGTATATTCTTTAACCACTATGACCTGCCAAACAGTGACAGAGTCTGAGACTGAAAGAATTTCAATGTATTTTGGGAAAAGAGAATATCTACAGAGTCAGATATTGATTAATGTGTGTCCTGATTGTCCCAGCCAAACACGGATGATTAAAAAGGACTCTTATGAAAGGAACTATTTTCCCATAATGTTGTAATATCCTGTTTGCCCAAAAGACCTTACTTGACCTTATAAAATGGTTGGGTACGGTTAATCGTATCTAATATTAAGATGGCACATGGATATCAGAGCTCTAGTTAAAACTGCACCTGGTCTTTCTTTTCTGGATGCTTGAAGCCTGCCAAGCTCTGCTTCAGTTAGGGTGTCGAGTCACAGCCAAGCAGAGTCGCAGCCTATCACTCCCAGCTGTCCTCTCTATAGGCCACAGACATGAAATCAATACAGAGCATTCTGCAGCTGATAGACGGATACAAATTATTTTGCTAAGACTGCACTTCATTTATGCCTTTGCAGGAGAACCGCATGAGTGACAGCTAGACAGGCCAAACAGGCTGTGATGTACTGCATGAAGCGCTGGGTGTGCAGCCAAACAGAATCCTTTTAATGCAATAAGTCAAGTGTTAATGGTCAAGGCTGTGCTTTTGGTTCTTACTTGTTAAATAAAAGTGTGCAAGCTTTTCCTGGATTTGGATTGATTTTCATTCAGCATGAATCTATTCAATAATTCTCAGGTGTCCTTAGTTTAACTAGACTGCTCAAGTGACTGCAAAGCATTGACTTCAGTCATATCATATAGTTTTCACACACTGAAATGTTCTGGATCCAATAGCAATTTACTCTGTTAAACGTGAAAATAAATAGTGCCATATTGTAATCAAATTGTGTCAGATCCAAATCTAAATTTTTCTTCTTCTTCTTCTTCTTCTTTTTAACATATCAAAATTTAACATATTTGGTGAAGCCATGTATCATCACATAGAACTGAAGCACTGCCACAGTGACAAACGAGATATTTATTTAGGAGCATCTGTTCTTAACTCTTATTCATTTAAAATTCATCTACGGCTCTTGTGAGACTTTTAAGCATCATTACGATTGTTCCTCTGAGAAGTAGATCAGAACATTCTTTTAAAGCCAAATGATTCATAAGAGAGGCTAAAGTGGTGTCAAAAATAAGACATGCAGTCCCCGAAGACCATGATAAGTAGGCCTTCTAATTGTGCATCCAGCAGAGAAGCTGGAACACTATACCTACAGCTATATCCATTGTTATAAGTCGGAATGTTTCAAGCACAAAGCCCATGACTAAAGATCTCTGGAAACACGATCATGATCCAGAGGGAATGTGTGCTCTATATTAGATCAGCTGTGTTTTCTACACTACTAAATAAAAGGGGTTTTAGTGACAGAAGCAGCATTATTTGTAAATGAGTTGAGTGAGTGTGAAGAATTTCTAACCAGCATGATCATCAATTGACATCTTCTATGGGGAATCTTCACCTTATATTGAGGTTATTTCAATTTTTAAAGGGTTTTTCACACTAGTACATCTTATTTACAAAAAGAAATGGTTCATTTTAAAGGTTCTTTAATGAACCAGAAATGGTTCTTCTTTGGGATCACATAAAACAATGGTTGACACACTTTTTAACATGTAGAAGCTCTCTTAAGCACATGTTCTGACCAGAAACTCCATCTGAGGTACTGAAGTCAAGTCAAGTCAAATCAAGTCTAGTCCAATGTATTAGGAAGTGCTTTTTACCATAGAATATCCTAAATGGACTAAAGCCCTGGTGAACAAGCCAAGGGCAACAGGGCAACAGTGAACTTGACAGAACCTTGGGAATAACTCAAAAACTCCAAAACTCAAAAGGAGACCACTTCCCCTTTTTTTGGTTAACACCGAATATTGAGAGAAAATAACATGATACAACAATATCACTAAGGAGAGGAGTAACAATAAACAGCAGTACAATAGAGACTTTTGATCAGTAGTGTCTATAGTTAACAGTTGGATCAGTTAAGAGTCTTTTAGCAGCAGCAGCTTCTGTTGGAGCTTTTGTGAGTAGTAGCCTTGATTATTGATGTAGGCAACACATTCAAGTGATCCATGCTGCTCTGAACATTGGTGTCATTCTCCAGTGAGTGTTTCGCGGATGTTGTGGTCTATGAAACAGAAAGGCCTCAGTAGAATCTTTTATTTCATCCCCTAAATTAAAAAAGTGCTTCAGGATGTAATGAGCATTTCACAAGTTTTAATGAAAAACATCCAGAGGAGAACTTGCTGTAGTTGCAAATGATTCTATATAGAGTTAAGCCATAACATGCATCACCTAGGGCTTTGATGATAAAAAACAAGGAAAGCCTAAAGGCGGTGTAGATTTGACAAAAAAAGTCATCCTTCTGATGAAAATGCAATTATCATCAGGAAGGAAAATAACTCGTTCAGGTCTCTCGTTTTAATGAGGTGACTTGCTGCACGATGCCAGTGGCATATGCTGAAAGCTGGTGTTTATGCGTACAGTCATGTTCCTGACCTATAACTCTCTAATCATTCGTCAGGTTAAGCTAATCTCTGAGAATGATCCTGGATCGTTTTAGATGATCTATGACATCTAATCTCCAAACTGTGATAAAACTGGCTTGCTTTCATGAAGCAATGGGATAAAATAGTGTGTCTCTGCAAGCTAGGAAGCTCAGCAGGATCGATCATTGTAGTGCATTGCTTTCTTAGAGCAGCCTGTATCAATTGCTGATTTGAAAAAGGCCTTTCAAGCTCCACACACAGGTGGAGAGGGACTCCCTCAGGTAAGGAGCCCAAGCTGGAAAAGTTTCAATGGTTCAGCAAATCAAGCTACGGATGAAGGTGATCCAGGCGGTCACTTTGTATGGAGTCCAACAGCCTGTAACCAACCGGTCCTGCAATGCACTGCCGCAAAGGTGTCAATGAACTCAGAGGGTGGGGTGGGTAATAACAGAGATGAAAGGCAAGACGCACTGCTGGATGTCCATTCACTGGTGTTTAAGAGGGATCTCGATCAATCGGCCTTGTTTTCTAGGTTACTTTATACACAACAGTAGGACAGTCATGCTGAATTTTGTCACTCGGACTGCAAAGTGCTTGTCACGCCGCCAGAGAGCTTGATGCTAACTAGAATGCTGGTGAGGCTTTTTAAAAACACTGCCAAATTGTTCTGAATTGGCCTTTTACTCACTGCATAGCCATTCAAGAAGGTATAAAAATCATTTGTTCAGTGAAATGTGCTGACCATTTAGCCCCCAGTTGACCCTGCAGAGGGGATGGTCATATACAAATAAAATTCTGTTTTTTTCTACATTATTCTTTTCCTTTTTTACAACCCACTGGCCTGAATTTAATGTATGCGGCCCCACTCTCTGCCTGTATGTCTTTATTACATTTCGGTTCAGGTCTATCTTTTCACATCTCTCAGAGGGGACCTTATTTACAAATTCTGTTACCGCAAACATTTTGCATCCTCCTCCTCACTATCAAATGGAAAAAGGAAGAAAGGAGTTTCAGACAGTGTGAGCATTCATTGTCCTTGGAGAGTGAATTTGCATATTTCCTAGGTATTAGGTGATACTGGTATTATAACGTCAAAAATGTTCCAAAATGTAAAGTAGGCCAGATGATGAACAGGGGCAGAATGGATTTCAGAGTAGAGATTGTGCTGGATTAAGCTTTAGGAATCAATATGACCTAGTAGTGACATCTTTGATGGTGCTTTCATCTATTAAACATTTCTCATACATTTCTAATGCATCCCACCCTTGCATTGTATTACATGTCTTGTTCTGCAAATATATATGACTATTCTTGGTACAAGACACAATATAACATCAGAAATATGTGCATACATCTGTCTCCGTATGAGAATAAAGCTCATCGCTATGGAGTTTGGTGCGGAGAGTGAGCATCACATGCATTGGAACATAATTATAAAAAACAGCAGAATGTTCCCAGGTTTCACCATTTAACCCACCCACACGCAGAGCAGTGTAGTGAGACAGAGCCGTGCTTAAGGCACCTCAGTGGTACATGGGCTGGGACTTGAACCTGTGATCAGTGACCCTCTGATCACAAGGGCAGGTTCCTAACCACTGGGCATCCACTGCCCACATTCAGATGCCCTTTTAGAAATAGAGACAAAATAAACACATACTGACTGAGAGTGCATGGACATACATATGAAACAACTACACCTGGTTTTAAAAGGCAAGAAAATCCAAGCTAAATGCCATGAGGGACTTAGACTATAGTCCATATATAGGGACAGAACATTGTGTTTATAATATAAAAAGCATTTATAACAAATATAAAATATATTTTTTTATTGATTAATACTTCATTAAATTTTAACACAGTGTAAAGAGCTGATGGTCTTTATGAATTGTGCAGAAAATAAATTAAAATTAAAAAAAAACCCAGCAAAAACTAATACTATGGGCTGGATGTACAGATCAGATAAATGCTTAAGATGCACTAAACTAAGACGGGGGATTATGATGCAAACTATACACAGCTCCACCAGCTAACCAGGCACTTGTGAAGCACAGGGTTTAAAAGGCATCAAAAAGTTTGTGACAAAATGAACATTGAAAATTCAGTGTTGAAGAGATTGCGGTGTTAATTAATGAAGCATTCTCCAGGGCTGTAATTCTTCTGAAGAAGAGGTTATTGAAATAGAAGTCGAACCATGTGACATTCTGCTGCACCTTCTCACACAAGAACATCCCAAAAGTTGAAACAGTGATATACTGATGTCTCCATCTCACCACTTCAGGAAGTGACAGAATAAGACGTCTTTTGAGGCCTTAACACAAATTCACACCTGGTTTTTTAAAGCATAAGAAGATCCATGCAAAAACGGCTGCAGGGTGTGGTTCAGGCTTTAACAGATGAAGTGGAAAATGCAATAAGCTGCACATATCCCCACCCACTTTCTACACGATCCTCCCATATTTTGTGGCCCTGTCCCAAATGCATATGTATGGGGGAGAGATTTTGCATGTGGCCAAGCACGTGGCCTATAAACTGGGTGTTTGTGCTCATGCACTGTAAGGAGACCTGAAATTAATACAAAAGGCTCGTTATCAGGTTTTCCCCGACAGCAACTATATCAAGCAGACATTTACAGGAGGCCAGAGGGGAGGTTCCCCCCTTCTTAGAAAAATGATCAAAATGGATCCACCTTATTAAACTGCCATCAGTGTGAGGGAGCAATGGGGTGCTCCAGTTCAGCCTCTCTTCCAAAATGACCTACTGTATCTAAATAAAACTGCATTACCAAGACACGTGTTTCTTTGTGCCGCTGCAAGGTATTTTGTGAGGAAGTCCACACGCATTGCTTAAACACATAAGTAATGATAAGAAAGCGAGTTTCTCTCGTGGGATATTACGCAGCTTTTGAAAAGGGTCAGCCCCATAAAAGGGTTGTGCATAATTCTGATTTCATTAAATTGTTTATTCAAAAGAGGAAAAGGATGAAATTGAATTGTTGGAAGAGATGATGACAGTGTTACGCTGAGACGCAGGGTTGAGTTGGGGTTTCATCCTATTTCTAGGTTAATTACATAGAGCCTTCATTTCAATTGTCAGAGGAGGGGCATTGCTCAACCTAAATTACACCAAAACCCTGAAGAGAAATTGTCTCATCCATGTAAACCTAAGTCTATTCCCTCGCGCCATTCCACAGCTTGCCCATAAGCTGCACTGCAGCCATGATCCCGCCTCATAACACAATCATTATGCTCCCTCCATCTGCAGAGAGAGCTTAAGTCATGGGCTAGTCTCGGTGACAGAAAGGCAAAAAGGAAGAAGAAGAAGAAGAGGAAAAAAAAAAACGCCCCGCACAAACCGTCTCAGTCGAGCTCCGTCTTTGGCATCAGGCGCCGACAGTTTACAAGGCCTGCCTTCAATTTTCCTCATCAAACAATGCTTGTGTACACAGCTCATTCAAGGCTGTGAAAATGCAACAAAACGTGATTTGAACATCAAGCACGGGACCATCTGTGCAAGATTACCACTGCCAAATAATGACTGGTCCTTTATTGTCCTAGTAATGCTTGCTTTGTCTCACCTATAACAGTACACAGCGAAGGAGGATCTCTGAGCGGGGAGGTTTTCATGCGGCTGTTTGTCCGCACCGGCCCGGCTGTCTCCTCTGTCCCCAAACAACAAAAGAAGGGCTCCATTAAAATTTCACACGCAGACAAGACTGCCCGGCCTGAGCACTGGCTGACACAGAGCCTTCACATACTATATGCAATTCATTTCACCTGCTTTTGTTAGCGCCGGGGCCACTCTAATCCCTGACCTTACAAAGGCTGGTCATTAAGATCCGTATCTTTACCACATAAAAATTTATTTGAAATCAATTCGGTGACCTTCCTATGCAAAGACGGGTGGTGTCAACTAAATCTAGATGAGGCACAGCTGCACTACGCATGCGCATAAATACACACACACACACACACACGATCATTTCAGTATATATATCCATTTCACTCTGTGAGAGCAATTTAAAACAACGTAGTTTTATTGAACCAATGATCATGACACATGTAAAGCCGCGTGCTCTATTGGTAAATTTGCTATGCATTTATTATGACAATCACATTTTTCCATTGTTATGTTACCAATCCACATAAAACTCTGCATGCGACTGTAGCACAATGTGGCTTATATGGAATACCCTCTGAAATGAGATTGTTTCCACATTTTGGAGGTTCTTTCACAGCTATTTTGGCCAAAATGATGAGATTTATATGGTGAGCTGTCCTCTAGGAGGGGTGTGACTTTAGCTCTGTGGTGGCTTCCAAAGAAAGTGACAGTGATATAGCGTCAACTTTTATGTTTAAGAGCCTTAATGTCACAAGAATTTGGTAAGTGAAGACTAGACTAGACTCTTACTGTGATGGTATATGGTGAGTGGCCCTCTAGGAAGAGTGTGACTCTTTTGTCAGGTAGTGGCATCTACCAAATACCATCAGTGCAACAGTTTTTTGCTTCACTTCCCAATGTCTTGTGACATAAAGGTTATTAAACATGAAAAGCTGACACTGCATCAATATCACATTCCTTGGAAACCACCAGATTTCAGAAAATTCCACCTATAAGAGAATTTCAATATCTTAAAAACAGCTTAAGCTAAAATGTTGACATTTGGTAAACTTGCACATATCCGTCCCGTTTGGTTTGGTCAATCAAATGGCCGCTAACAGTGTTTCACATTCTGCAGCAAATACATAACTGCACTGATATCTAGTCGTGTAAAGGTTTAAACTGTAGAAAAATGTGCATCCTGCATCCTACCGTGTTTACTGTTGCATAATCAAAACCTTAGTCATTCTCTCAATAATTAGTATTATTCACCCCAATGAGGTATATTTTTAATATTTAAAAAAAAACAGCTAACCTATTGGTTATTAATGGGTTATTATGGTTAAGGTTCAAACATTATAATAATAATAATAATAATAATAATAATAATAATAATAATAATAATAATTATTATTATTATTATTATTATTATTATTATTATTGTTGTTGTTGTTGTTGTTGTTGTTGTTATTGTTATTACAATAATAAATACAATAATAATATTGAATTTGATGCAGTCACAGTTAACGTTGAAATTGAGAAGTGAAGAAAAGCAGTGGATATCTTGAGGAAGTGAGTTCCAGAGATGGGAAAACTGTTCCTAAACGCACCACAGCACTGAGTTAAGCTTGTCCTCTATTAAATACAACAGTCAAGCAGTGCAAAGCAGTCATTCAGGGTGGTTTGATGTGAAATTTTCTGTTCTTGTAAAATTTATTCAAACCTTTCCTGACTGTTTCAGAATTGCTCACAGTGGTGGCAGTAGGAACCAGCGTTTATTGCTTCAAAAAATAGCATCACCTGAACACCCTACCTGGTGCCTGAGACTATATGTTTTATAAAGTTTTTGGCCAAAATCAGTTTTTAAAGTTAGAGAGGTATATTCAGTGTGTTGGGAGAAATATATTTCTATTCAGATTTACCAGTAGTGTCACCATTACGTATAAAACCTTACAAGACATGTGCACAATCACATGTAGGCTGCATTTTGGATTGTAAATATGCAGTACTCATAAAAAGTTAGGGATATTCAACTTTTGGGTAAAATTTCACGATGAGCCTAAATGCACCATAGCTTTTACAGGTGAACTTAATGAGACCTTCCTGAAGCTTTTGAATGCACATGTCCAACTGTTCGGTGTTTCAGTACTTTTTACACAACTTGCTGTTCTCTAACAAGGAGCTTAATGGTAAAATTCACAACAGGTGTTTGATCCAGGAATCGACCAATTAATTTCCTGGTTCCATCAGAATTAGTATTTAAACCAGGGGTGTCCAGCTCGGGTCTTGGAGGGCTGATGATCCCCCTGGTCAAGGAGATCGCTATGCATGAGGTGGTGGTATTACAGTTTGGGCAGGTGTGTCCAGTCAATACAGAACTGCCCTACACTTTGTGAATGGTACAATGAAAAGCCCATTCCACCTTAATAACATCATTAATCCAGTCATTGTGCCTCTGCATGAACAACACAGGGCTAATTTCAATTTCATGGATGACAATGCTCCAGCTCATCAAGGTCGCATCATTGGAGAACGACTGCTGGAGACTAGGGAACCTCGAATAGAAGTGGCTGCACTTTCTCCAGACCTGAATCCCATAGAAAACCTATGGGATCAACTGACTCTATAACAAAGAACCCTAATGACCATCAAAAAGTATGGGATGCTATGTCTCAGCAGCAATAAGTCAACTTTTGAACAGCATGAGACATTGTTGTTGAACTGTAATTGATGCTCAAGGGCACATGACACGTTATTGCGACGTTGACATGTTTTGTTCAACACCACTGTTGTTGGCTTTTGTTTTAATAAATTGTTTGAGATGAGGAAATCACCATTGCATGACTCTATTAAATGTGCTACTTTCATTATATAATATCATTTTACATTTCCCATAAATTTTACCTGAAAGCCAAATATCCCATTTTGAGAGAAGTGTAAATTTGTACTGAAGGTATTTTTAGAAACATTAAACACTAAACTAAATTTCAGGTTTCTATCACCATCACTGTGAGCAATTATGAAACAGTTTGAAAAATTAGTTGTTATAATAATAATAATAATAATAATAATAATACTAATTAGTTATAATAATAATTATTATTAGTTATGGCATGCCATAATTAAGTATTAATTATTATTAATAATAATAATCATTTTTATTTCTATTTTTATTTCTTTTTTTTATTTCATCTCACTTTGTTTTTACTATTTTAATCCACTTTTAATACATTTTATTATTTAATTTTTATGTTGTACAATTTTTGACTATGCTCTGACTTTAAGAATATAATTCTTCTATAATATGTTCTATTGTTTCCTACATATGACAATAAACTTGATCTTGAACTTTTACTTGATCTTGTCTTTGGTTCCCATCACCACCACTTTAAAGAAATCCCAGATGGGAAATTTTGCTCCAATTAACAATTTTACAGCAAACCATGACTTTGTCTAAATCTCAGCCACTGAATTATTCAAAAAAAATAATGGGAAAAATAGTCGAATTCTCTTTTTTAAGTTGCACCTGATGGACTGGACATGTTTTTAAAATGTCAACTAATTTCTGTGATGAGTTTTAAAAGAGCTACAGAGATGTGTTTTAAGACAGATTTGTAGTGTTAGATAGAACTATATTTTGTGTAAGCTATCCAGCATCACAGTCTAATTAGTGCCATGTTTTTTTACATATAGCTTTACTGAGCACCAGCTACAAGTTAAACCATTTTATTCTGCATTACTGAATTTCTAATTTAGCTCATTAATATAACAGAACCCAAAGACACTGGACAACCTTAATAAGATGATATTTCATTTAAAGCCCAAGGTTCAAGTGAAGATGAGTGTGAAAACAAGTCTACAACAATCTTTCTAAACTGGAGATTGCTTGAATAAAAAATGGCAATTTTGCAAACAGAATGTTCATGATAACATAACTCATGCACACTCATGTTCTGACTTAAGTGATGGATATACAATTTACTATGTAAGAAATGTGCTGCTTACATTTGCGATAGAGCCTAAACATCTGGTCTGTGACTGTTTGGTCATTGATCTACAGTCTTCATAGAAGGACATGCACAGAAAGCAGATGGAAAAATGTTTTTATTAGGGATTTTATAATAAGAAAAGACAAATATCTGGAAATCAGCTGGAATGAAGCTTTTTCTTTGTAATGTGACACATTCAGAGGCAAATGGTTTAATTTCTGACTATGGTTACAACACAATTCACCAAGAAAGAAAATGAGTTTGTGTGTGTGTGTGTGTGTGTGTGTGTGTGTGTGTGTGTGTGTGTGTGTGTGTGTGTGTGTGTGTGTGTG
>JBBIGC010000033.1:6637404-6647601 GCA_037576955.1 Lepidarchus adonis
TGTGTGTGTGTGTGTGTGTGTGTGTGTGTGTGTGTGTGTGTGTGTGTGTGTGTGTGTGTGTGTGTGTGTGTTTCAAATTTACAGGAGAACAATGTGATGAATTAGTTATGCATGCACACAACAAATTGATCCTGCTCTGTTCTGTCACAGAAAGCAGATGTTGCCTGCGGTGATGTACACGGACAAGCAGCACGAGTGCACCACATTAAAATTATTTCTTATTTAAATGCAACGCAAAGGACAAACAGTGTCTCATTCAAAGCGGGATGTGCTAATATCACACTAATAAGCTGTATTTTTGGCTCCCTCCAGATCTAGAAATCCGTGAATACAACACACTGCTGTGGAAGATGCTTTTATACAGTGTCTGTAAATCTGCAACAACTGAAAGACTGGATGAAGTCATTTGCACTGCATATTGAAATGTAATGTGTAACAATGGGTAACATTTTATGTTGAATACCTTCATCTTCAATAGTCTGAAAGGACGCAAATAATACAACAACGCTCTCTCTCACTCTTCAAGGGGAATTCAACCAATTTTTCAAACATCTGCCTGATTCCATTGGTGAGACCTAAACAGTGTTCCTCAGAGTGGTTTGATGTGAAATCATTGATTGTAGAAAAACTTAAAAGGAGTGGTTGAATTGTTTTTAAAAACTGATTTATAGAGTTAGATATAACCATATTTTACACAACCATTCCAGCATCACAGTCAGACTACTTCTGTTCTGCCATGTTGTTTTACATATCCCTCCACTTGAGTGTTGGCTGGAAGTAAGAATTTCTTTCATGATGCAAGCAAACGTTACTGATTTTCTGATTTAGCTCATTCAGAAACAGAACATAAAAACACTGGACATGTCGCTTGTATGGTGCTGAAGATGAGTGTAATAAGAAGCAGGGGTTGCACTGTGTACAACACAACACAATTTTATTCGCTTTTTCAAAAAGTAAACACCAGAGATGGAAAAATGCTAGTAAATCTGAAAGAAAGAAAGAAAGAAAGAAAGAAAGAAAGAAAGAAAGAAAGAAAATCCTGTCTCAGAATTTTTATAAAACAATGCCTCAGGCAACGTGTTCATAACCCATTCATATAGTACATGAATTTTTGCAGACCCCACTCCCTTCACAATTGCTAAGAGTGATTCTCTTCATTGGGGTCTTGATGAGCAGGGGGTCTGTCCTATTTTAATTTGGGGTATGCCCCACAGTTGCAAATTGTTTTGTTGAGTTGGTGGGTGAAGACATAACATGTTGGTGAGGAATCGAGTGGGGTGGAGTACATAAAAAACTGTTGACAGGACGGTGAGATGCTACGTTTTGTTAACGTGCTTGGCAGTGCAGATGTAAACTTCAGTTGATAGTGTGGAGAAATAATTGTTTATGCTTCTTCACACTTACAGTATATGGCAGGTTAACAGGGGGTGGGTGGGGGTTGCTTTTTGGTCGTTTGGTTAACAATCGGGGTGGCGTTCCCCCTCATCCCTCTGCACATTGAGTACTGGTCTTCATCACTTAGTTATGCAGAAATTTGGAAAAGTCAGTGGAAGATAAGTGGATAAAACAGCTAAAAAGCAAAAGAGCATTATTCAGTGTTACCATAGAAATAGCACTTTTGGATTATGTTTTTAAAAGATGCTCTTTACTATTCTAATTTAAAATAGTAGGAATGTGAAGTGAAAGTGACTATTTGTCATTGTGAACACACCATCACACACAGTGCACCACAACAAAATGTGACCTCTGCAATTATCCCATCACACATGCACATGTGGAGCAGCGGGCAGCTACTAACGGAACAGTGAAGTGAGGATGGTATCTTACCTCAGTGAAGCCCAGGTTGGGACTTAAACCTGCAGCCTTCAGATCCCAAAGTCCTAACCTTTAGACTATAGTCCTAAGCTATAGTATTTTTATAAGACCAGAATTTTACACAGAGTCTTTTACGCTTAACAATGCGCCTAACAACAATCAAACATTATACTTGATGATTCTGTGTTGCTCATTATACTATGCAATCACTTATGTAGAGATAAATGCTTAATACATTTTAAAAATGTAAAGATTAACAATGAACATTATCATGAACAACATATATGATACAGAAACAAATATGTAAAACTTAATTTGACAAATGTAATATTTTACTTATTTCTCAGCATGAAGATGTCCTGCTTCATGACCACACTTCATTGATTCTCTTTAAGACTCCATACGCAAATGACCCACTGAGAAAAAACTCAATGTCTTTTGTTAGCTCTCTTAGGTATGAACTAATAATTCAGCAACACACAGTTGGCTACTGAACGTTGAAAGATTATAGCCTAATCGGTCACACAAGACAACTCATCCACAGCATCCGCAGCAGACCTATTAATGAATTCGTACGTTAAAAAACACAGACTATCCTCCAAGGCTCGTTGTGGTTGAAGGAAGTAGCAGACAGAGCATGACAATGTGAACCCGAGTGTTCTGGGCTTTCCATAATTGGTCTCTCATTAACACTTGACAATCAAAGCAAAACTCATTAATTTTGCAGATTTTTTCCCCTGGTCTCTAACGCCCCCGACGCGGATCAAATGATACAAGATACAATAATCTCACTTGATCTGTTGAGAATATGTGTTGCGTTGGCCTGGATATGTGGGGGTAGACTTCAGGTCAAACGTATCCTCTCTGTCATAGTCCTCCTTGACCCGTTGACATCGCCATAGCCCCCAAAGGCGGCGCATAGATCCTTTGCTCCGTGCCTGCAGTAAACCTTGAGTTCTGCGCAAGCAAACAGCTATCCTTCACCCGAGCCATTACCGAGGTGACCCATGCCTGGCAATTCATCGCAGGCCAGCATTCATAGAATCTTTTCATTGCATCTTATTGAAGAAGCCTCACAGCCTGGGCAACTGACACGTCTTTGAGACTGTAAAGCAGCACAGCGAGACACAAAACCAACCCGGCCTTACAATAGCTTCACGCCCTGGGAGACGGCCTCGCATCAAACGTCACCCCCCTTCTCTTTTTCTCAACTATCCGCTTATTACTGATTGCACACCCACACCACGCACCTGATGGTAGCAGTCATTGACATTTGAAAATACAGATGGGAGTACATAGAGTTTTTTCTTCTCTCTCTCTGTCTCTCGCTCTATCTCTCTCCCACTCTTTTTCTTTTTCTCCCTCTCCACAGCTAAGAGAACGCTCTACCACCACTCCCCCAATACACACACGCACTCCCACACACGCAATTGAGATAAAACCATAGCCGGTATAGGTGACTTGAATCCTTGCATATTTCATCAATCTCTAAAGCGTGCCTTCATAATTTATGGCCCCTGACATATTACCGCTGACTTTTTTGTTTATGTTTTGCCATTTTCTTTCTGCGCACTGTGACAAGCCCGCGATCATCGTGCCTGAAGGGCAGTTTCTTTTGAATGCCAGTCTGCAGCTCCAGGTTGAGCCGAGGCCATGAATGTTGTATGTTTTATAAAGCAAAGGTCAGTAACTCTTTCGCCCCCTCAGACACCTCCGTATCTTTTGTTCATCTTGTTTCGCTAAGTGCAAAGACACTTGTGTGACGACCACGTGTCAACTTCTAAATTCTCTTTGCAATCCTCTCGGTATTGTTTCCATAGTGACTTGCACTGGAGAGAGATAAAACTATAGACAGGTTGATTAAGGCTGGAAAGAAAACTCTTTTTCCTTAACTGCTTCAATATTCTTTAGCTAAATTGGATTCTGCGTGGACTTTATTAATGAGCGTGACTTTAAATACCATGAACATGACTTCAGTTTGAGCAGTTTTGACTGTTTCACCTTTGTCAGCATACCAGTGTTTGAAGGCAACAGTAGTATATAGCAAATGATTGGTGCAGATCCTTGGCAAAGCATAAGAGGGAGGTTTAAGTGACTATTGAACATGGTACAGAGGGAAAGAAACAAGTCCTGCTTTACAGGCAGATGGGATAATACACAGGCATGGCTATGTATTATAGCAGGGAGGGATCAATCCTTTCTGAAAGAACTTGAATGTTAATACACTGAGACACACCTTGCAATTTACCTCCCCAGCTCTCAGCAGCGATCCCTGCCCAGCTGTGGCAGACTGATAAGCTATATTAGTGTGTTCTTTCCTCCAATGATTTCTCTTCTTGCTGTTAGTAATGACTCATGGATCTGGTAAGAAGGGGCCAACAGCATGCAGATTAAGACATACAGAAAAGCCCATTTGATCATATCTGGAAAGAACAGAAGGAAATAAAGAACAGAAAGACTCCCACAAAGCTTACCTCTCGGGTCTGCCGCCACACTCGTGTAGATGTTTCACCAAAGCTGCTGCTGTTCTACTGTAAACCGCATTTAATTACATTAAAGAAACGACTGGAGCAGCACTGCATTAGTTTACGTTTTAGTGCACGAGGTGCAATTAACTCACTGTGTACTCACCTTGACTACATGTGTTTTTTCGATCTGATTGCCAATGGGAAGTCACAGCCTAATGCTTTCTATACCAAGAAAACCCCCCACATTTGCCGCGGAATCTAATCTAAGGAATTGTGCAGTGCAGCTGGAGGTAGCCTGTCTAAATTAGTTTATTGACAAGAATTGTGAAAGAGGCGCATGCAAAGAAAAACAGACAAACCCAAAAGAAAGTGAAAAATACAGTTTTAGATGCTACGTTCAAAAAAACTGTTGTTGCATCACGAATGTTGAACATCCTCAGCCACATTACATGTTTTCTATTCAATTTCATTGGAGCCAATACATACAAATGCAAATATATACAAATGCAAACATGAACTCATTTAGGGTCCTGATGTCTGGAAAAGTTGGAATACTTGGTAAAATGTAAAAAAAAAAAAGACATAAAATATCTGATGTTTGGAAATTCTTTTGAACTTTTATTCAACTGCAAAATGCATAAAGAAATGACCATGTACCAATGACCTTTTGCAACAGGTAGATACCATTTCTGCATTAGCCCTGTCCTGCAATATTTACAGGATTGCACACAATCTGCAACGTCCCGTGCTCTATGCTCGTCCTGTGTTCTTCTCCTGTGTTTGCACTCCATAAAGCACTGTGGTCTTGAAGGAACATTGTGTATTTTCAATGAGCAAATTGCTTATGGCTGAAAAGACAATGAAAGCCTTTTTGATTTGACTTAACTTGACTTTTTTTTTCTTGACTACTTGTTGTAGTTTGTATAGAATGTGTAAGATACACTGTACTGAAACACAGTAAGCAGGTGAACTGGTTACAGGCGAGGGGATCATGACTTGACAGTAAAAGAAAACATCTGCACTGTTGACCAAAGACACCACCAATAAGGGTAAATTTTTAACCTGTGTTTATTATACAACATTTAAACCTTCTGTGCTCTTCTGAAAGGTGTTTTGCTGCCTTGTGTGCTGAAATATTTGAATACATGAGCATTTTGGTGAAGTAAATGACATTGTATTTACAAAAGGTGTCTTAAACTAAAGTGACTGACAAATGTTCCTTTAGTCCCAATGGAATTTACATAGAGGAGGGCTGGTAAAAAACACTGTTATCATCCTCCTGGAGTTACAGGTAAAAGAACTGTTGAAATAAAGATCTTTGGTTTCTTAGCTTTCATCAATATAACTGTTGAATTAGAATTGTAATTCTATCCGCTTTGCAAACAAAGTTAGTCACAGTAGTTTAATGTGAAATGGTTCACTGTATAGAAACTGACCAGTGGTGGTGATAGGAACTAAATATTGTGGTATGCAATGTGGCCATTTTATTTACTATCAATTGTTTTGTTTATTTGTGTTTGGTTTTTTAAGCTGTATTAATAATGATAGAAAATTGGCAACTTCAAAAAACAAACTGTGTGATAAAAATTAAAGCCATAACTATTGATTATATGCATAGAATAATCAATCTATTATTTTTAAATGATCATATATGCACACAAAGTAACTGTTAAACAACAGTAGAATATTTCTGAACATCTTGTGATTTCTGATTACATGTTTTGCTACTATCAGCCTCCCACTGGGCTTATAACTTGCACACATTTGTGAACCTGCTCTTGGACAAACCCCATTTCCAGAAAATTCAGGACATTTTGTAAAATGCTATGAAAATGAATTGTCAGTTTAAAAAAAATCACAACACAAGACTGCAAAGAATTTAGGTCTTTTACCATTTGCAGTAAATACCATTGTGAAAAGAAATAGGAAATATGGTGACATCTCTGTGTAAGTCTGTCTATGGCATCTACTGCTGAATGTATGACCTTCGAGCCATCAGAAGGCAATGAATAAAAAAAACGTCATGCTACTGTACTAAATATGGCTATACAATCTTAAAAGGACTTCAGAAACATCTGTTACTTAACACAGTCTGCTGATGCATCATCCATTAAACAGAGAAATGTTGTAATCACTATGATGTTTCTTTAGGTGCATTCCAAATCAAACTTTGATTAACAAACTCTAAATTACTCTTTTAGTATTTTTATTAAATCACTATTTGTTATACAATCACTTTTGAAGTAGAAATAAAGACTGGGAAATTTTGTTAAGGCTTTAATATTTTAGCACAGGCATTTGCACTTTTGCTCAAGAATGGCAATTAATTGATCTATTCTATTCTATTTCTATTCTATTCTTTTAATAGAATGTCCTTAACTTCATAAAACATTTTGTCAGAAATCACAAGATGTTCAGAAATATTCTACTGTTGTTTAACAAATTAATTATTAAATGTTTAATGATTAATTATCAAGTCTCTATCAAATAAAGTGCTATCATTTTAGATCCCTCTTGTTCAATGGAATAGAGTAGATATTTCTTTTTTGGCAAAAATGCCTCTATTTGTTTCATATAAATGTATACCAACACTGTCCTTTACACAATGCTGAAAAATACACAGATATAGAGTGTCACCAAAGCACCAGACTACCTTGGCTAAGATAACAAAGGACAAATCTCAAAGCTGCTTGGCATGAAGTCCCATTGAAATACAATCTGTATAGTCGAAGGACGAAGGACAGTAGGAAAGATTTATCGAAAAAAAAGTATCACTTGTACCAGTGTGTACATTTTACAGAAACTTTGCTGAAGGCCGTTTTTTCCTCAGTTAGCATATACTCCCCTGCCCTATTTTAGCGTGAGCTAAAACAATGCCCAAATTGAAGGAAGCAGTTGTGCCACTTAAACTACTTTGTGTGTGTGGTGGATTCTTCAGTCCTATCAGAAATGCATAACTGGTTTCTCTGAAAGTTCATTTTGAGTATGGCAAAATAACCCTCTGCATTATTCATGAGGTATTTTGTGCCTTTTATATTGCTTTAAGGCTTTCAGATTTGCATTTCTTTAACATGCCTTGGAGAAATCCTTCAGTGTCATGAAGCATGAATCTTAAAAATATGAAGTGATCAAACCCTTTAAGGTGTGGGAGTGGGATAGCCACATGACCTTATGAGGGAAAGGAGTTCACTGAGCACTTCAAAATCCTCAAAAATGTCAATTTCCCCGTAAGGCCTGCAGACATTGATCTTGGAGTAATTTTGTAGGAAGCGTTTTCTGTCAGTGTTTCTGTCAGTGAATGCTACTATCAGCCTCCCACTGGGCTTACAACTATAAGTGGCTGATCATTTCTCCACACTTGGTTGAATAGATTATAAGCTGGGTTTTCAATTAATTCTTTATTTAAATTCACAGCATTTGACTGCTGGTGATTTCATTCACTTTTTAGCACCTTTTCTACAAATGAGCTATTTACATAGACACCATGCCAACTAGTCTTATTAGTAGTTCAAAAGTCCAATGCTTGCTGCATAATTACGGTTTGGCCAATGTGAACGAACCTGACCTGAATCCAAACATCATCTCTAAAATTTTGTCTGCACCTCCACCCTCTATTCACCACCCATATTAAAGCTGCAAAATATATCATCTGTGCATCATCTCAATATCATTCCCTACTGAAAGTTCATGGAATTACAATATAAAATAGACCTCTAACAAACCAAAGAGGTTGTGAGGGGTTGACCAATCACATCTTCAGGTGAGGTGTATTCCTCCAATCCAACTAAAGTCAAATTATTTTATTTTAAACCATTTAAAAGATCTTTTTAAAGACACATGTTCTTCATTTTCATTTACTGGTTTACCTCTTAGAATAAAACGGGCAGTTTTTATTGCTTAGTTTCTATATGAGGACTGTAATGATTTAATGTACATTTTGAAATCTTTAAACATTGTAATAATTGAAATTTTACATGTTATATTATTTACATGAGCATTTACATTCTTTTTAACTCCTGAAAAGAGATTATACGAATGTTTTAATGTGTTGAAAGCCATCGAAATTGCAATACATAGCAACATAATCCCAGTATTAATATTTGGTACATACTGTGCTGACACAGCGCCCTTTTCTGATCCAGCACTCATTCTTCACTGTTGTCATAGTGCACCAGGAACCTGAAATGTTCTTACACAAGGTACACTCCTATAAACTCATATAAACTCACCATAGTGTGACTGACTCCATCAGCTTGCTTAGCATGTAGCTAACTTGCTAATAGCTAACAGCTTGGGCATGTGCAGAAATGTAAAGTCTGAACCGTGATGGTTTGGAGCAAATAGCACACTGTTACACCCTTAATCATAGCAATGGATAACTCAGGGATGTGTTTAATGTGTTTTAGAGTTAGTTCGCTAATGTTAATGGGTTTACTTAGCAGCTCTACATTGAACTGGGCTTTGAAATGCTCACACTCCATTTAATGGTTTGGGAATATCCTGGACCAGGATTTAGTTTGACTTAATGAGGTAACAATGGCATGGAATCTACTGCGATCTTATTAGCCGGCCACTTAATTGTCTCTGTCAATGGTATTGCTTTTAAAAAGTAATCAAGCAGCTTCCTGAAAATGAAAATAATTATAGATACAAAAGAGGCACAAAATAGCAATGTGTGGACAAAATTTACTGGACAGAATTAAGGTAGGTAAAACTGGTTTATTGATAACTGTACAACATTTTTGTTAAAGTCTTTTGCTAATTGTGCCAGGGACCTACTGAGTACACACAAAAAAAGGTTTTGGTTTTACTGCATCACATGGGAACTCTGAGAAATAGACATTTATACATTTACTGACAATAACGTATTTAGTCACTTTTATGTTTTGCACAGGCTATTAAATTCAACAGAATTAAAACTGATTTCAGTGGATTTTCTTTTGTATTCAGTGTCTGGTGCATCATCACGTTGCAGTGCCCAACAGTAGTCAGCAAACATTAATGGATTCTAGTGGCCCTGGTATTGTTTCTCCATCGTAGCAGTGTCTCACCATGTTTGTCACTGACACCACCAAGATTTGTGGGGAAAAAGTCCAAGCGTGAGTGGAGGAAATGAATCTTGAGTGACATGTTGCACTTCATTGTCTTGTATGCTTTGAGAAATTTATATGTCCACGGAATGCAGTTTTGGACTCTATAATTGCATTACAACTTCTTCATTTTTTCTGGCCCAACTAACAGATCTTCAAACCACTTGTCACTCATAACATGTCTGATTTGGGGGTCAACAAAAATGCCCTGTTAGACCTTGGCATCAGTTATTCTTGTGAACATCTGTCTTAAATAACAAAAACCTTCACCTTCCTTGTTCATTGCTTTCACAAAATCATGAGTCCCAGTCTTATGTGAAGAGGAGACAAAAGTATATTTGCTCGGTCAACAAGCGATTCATGTGCCACATTTTTCTGTCCTGGAACTAAAGTTTTTATGGAGTGGCCAGATCCGTTGAGAATAGTGTAACTCGTTGGCATGGCTGTCCCATTCACAGAAACAACAGTACTTTGTATAGCCGAGCTGCAGTCCTAGTAACAGAGCAATGACTTTAAGATCTCCACAAATATTCCAGTTGAACCTGGTATACAGGACGTACTTCCATATTCTTATATGTTTCTTTTATGTGTGCTTCACAGCCAACAGGTATGGAAGGATAAACGTTGCCATTGTGTAGCAGAACAGCTTTCAGTCTTAACATTGATGAATCAATGAATAGACACCACTCTTCCAGGTTGTGATCACAACCTAAGGCATTTACTTTTACATTTACTCATGTGGCTGACGCTTTTGTCCAAAGCGACTTCCAGGTACAGGAACAATCAAGCATGAATTCAGACATGACAATACTGATGTGCGAGTT
>JBBIGC010000033.1:6673250-6684302 GCA_037576955.1 Lepidarchus adonis
AGTTAGTTTTAGTTTTTTTTTTACTTTCAGTTTCAGTTAACGAAAATGCTTTTTCGATTTTAGTTTTAGTTTTTTCGCTCGTTTTTGTTAACTATAATAACCTTGGTTCAGACAGAACCTATAGATTAATTTAATCAAATTTATACTCTGCACTTTGAACACTTGAACACCATATTGAAGAGCTTCCAAGTGGCACTATTGTCAAAGAATTCACCCTTTCATCAGGAGACAGCAGAAAGAGGAAAAAGTGCTCACGCTACGTCCCTTTTTGGGGATGGGTAGGATCGCCTCCATCACTGAGTTTGAGGCATTAGCTGGCTTTAAATGTTCTCCATGTGTGTTGAACTGTCCAATACCATTGCATAAGCGGTTTGAAAAGATGTTGTGGCTGGTTTCTCAGATTGTTGTAGTAAAGAGTTAATGGAGAACATACATGGAATTGTATCAGATATGGTTTTCTTTAAGGAAACACTTGCAGATGAAGGTCAGCTGGATATTTAGCAGGACTCAGAGCTGTGACCGCTAAAGAGAATCGCTTGTCAGAATACTTCAGAGGCAACATATTTACGGTGCCATATGGCTCATAATACTGTAAGAGGTCCATTTGTTGGATTCAATGCAGCATGAGATCCTCTTTCCCCTGCTTCCTTCCTCATTCCCATTGCACCGTCTCTCTTTTACCTCCTGCTCTCCCAGTTCTCAGCCGGTGATTGTAGAGGTCAGTCCCCCTCCCCCACCCCCACCCCCACCCCATGATGTTGGAGCTTCAGTTGGAATACACACTTTGGTTGCTGAAGATAAAATAAGTCCCAAGCTACTTGCCTGTTCCTAGATGGAGCTATGAATATGCAGTAACACAAAAGAATAGCCTATTTTGACAGACTGGGGTGAGTTTATTTGTCATACTAACCTCGTGTGACGTAGCTTGTTTCTGTTCAATCAGTTCTGTAGAACAGAAAAATATAAATGCACCATGTGTATCATTAATATAGATTGGCTTCCAGATTTATTGAAGCTCATGCAGCATTGGGCATTTACTTTGCATCAAGATTCATGGTGCATTCAGCATTTCAGAAATATAAACTATGAGAGAGGATGTCCTTGAGTTTTAATAATTCAAATTTCACTTCGGTTTTGAGTCTCACTGGACACAGAGCAGATGTGCCTTGAGTTTGAACTATAAAGTTTAGATTTTAAACCTGAAGCTTTTGATTTCTTTCATGTTTTTCTCTCTATTGATCACACACGGTAATGGTAATGGCAGTGTACAGTATTTATGCATTTAATCTATCAATCAACTTTATATTCTGTACAAAAATCTGTAGAAAAGTATCATTTAAAGATGGTCTTGCTTGTAATAAATATTTTCATTTAGGGTAATTGCCTAAAATAATTCTATTGGAAGAACTTGTCATTGGTTCATCAAGATTTCAAAAGACAGAATATCTTACAAAGTTATATTTTAGTATAGAAATAAGTTCAATATTATATTATGGACTTAATAATTCTTAACATGAGAATTATTGGAATTATTTTGGTTTACAGTATATTTGTTGCATTCTGTCTCATAGTAAAGTCTCTTTATCATTCACTTACATGACCAAGCTGAAGACGCATTTCCTCTGAATAAATCACTGAGAAACTTCAGCCAGGCTTTGAGGAAGTACCAGCTGGCTAAAAGGCAGAGGTGTTGCCCTCCTTCAAAACTGTAGCTGTAATTTTCAATTTTCATGTGTCATTAAGGGGGTTAGTCATCTGTGATGTACACATTAAAGACAATTTAGTCAAACAAAAGCAAAATAAGCTTTATGCTCCACCCGAAGGTTTGGAATTGGGCTCATGGCAACCAATAGCTCTTGCTTAATCTTATCCACTCAGAGCACTCACATATTGACAGTGAAAAACAGCTTACAACTGGCTGCGCCAAACCGTTGCAGCTTTATAATTATTGCTTTCAGAAGCTCCTCAACCTGGCAAAGAAGCATTCTTTTCAAAACCTTCATTTTGTCATCTTTTCATCTTACTGCTTTTCCATCGTTCTTTTAGTCTGAATGTTAGCACCTGGTTTCACTTTTACCCTGCAAATGTTGCTTGTCTAAATGAATAGTGTGATGCTGAGATTTCGTCTAAATGTGTTTTGTGTGTACATTGTGGATTTTTTTTTTACTTGTTTGTAGTTCTATCCTGGTCCATTGATTTTGGATGACTACAAGATAATCAGTCATACTTCTCTATGTGCTCATCTACACATCTACTTTAAACTGTTTCTATGCTTTTGGACCTCAGTACCTTACTTCTTGAACAAAGTACACTTTTGGGTTAATCTGACTACTAAAACAAATCAGAATTTAAATACTACTGGGATATTTTGCTCCTTGCCTTGCTCAGCTAGGAAGGTGGTTAAACAAACACATCAGAATCTGATATATTAAACCCTCCTAAATGAGCAAATATGTTTGTATAAAAGGAGATCCAATTAAATATTTCTGCAAAATTCATCACCACATATTTACCAGGTCACTCTGTGTCCGCATGCATATGATAATGAATCTCAGTGTATCCAGCAGGTCACAGGTGAGCATCAAAATTTCAATTTGCATCAAAACCTCCATAGAAGATGCCTACATTCTCATTCACATAGTGTCGTTAGAAAAATAGTATTAAATTAAGAGAGCAGCATAAATAATATCACTCTCGGAAGTTAAAAAAATAAAATAAGAATATATATATATATATATATATATATATATATAAAACAAAACAAAAAAAAAATATATATATATATATATACTTTGTAAACTATATATATATGTGTGTGTGTGTGTGTGTGTGTGTGTGTGTGTGTGTGTGTTTGTGTGTATGTACATATAGAAAGTGATGTGTATAAATTATATTTCACAACAAATAGGCTACTTAAAATATATATATAAACACTGTTGAAACAATATATATAAATTCTGACATGTAAATTCAAATTTTCTGTTAACTTCTCTACTTACATTCATCAGTATCAACAGGCTGTCACACCTCTCATTTCATCTGCATAATGAGTTTTTGTCCAAGCTGAAACGAGTTAAGTATGAAGAACACCATTTCTTCATGTTCACTAAATAGCATGTGTGGTTTCTGTAACTTGCTTTACCTGCTATCTTGTCAGAAATCTGCAAGAACATGAACAATATTTCAACCTTGATGGCATCTGTCCTGGTTCAGTCTTCAGTAGAGGACTCAATTAAGGAGCAATACATACAGCCCTACTTATAGCTGTGGAAGTAGAAATGTTCTGTTTTTCCATGTGTTTTGGAATGTGTTATTAAAACTTGCATTGCTAAAATATAGGACATCAGGCTAAAACAACAGTTATAACAACAGTTCTTCCAGTTATTGACAGTCATGGAGCAGTGGTTAGCACTGCTGCTTCACAGCGAGAAAGCCCTGGTTCCTGGCCAGGGGGTGTCAGGGTTCTTTCTGTAAAACTTCTCTGTTAAACTTATCGGCTCTGCAGTGGCCTCTCAGTTGTGCTGGTAGCCGATGTTTTTTTGCCCTTTCTAATGAGCAAGTGCCAAGTGCCAAATCTCCTCACATGGACTCTTGTTGCTGTCTGTCAGCTCGGGCATTTGGCAAGTGATCCTGTTTTTTAGCCAGTACCTTGGTTTACCATGCAACAGGGATATCTGGCGGAAAGACAACATGTCGGTGCCCTTACAAGGGCCGAGGCAGACATTGACATATGGGCAGATATTTGGGCTGTCTTAGACTTGATGGGAGAGTGCCACTTGTGGCTCAGTCACACGGTTATGATTTTTATTCAGTCCGCCTGACACTCTGCTGGAAGATGCATTTTACAGAAAGGAAAAGCAAGGAAAACCTCTGGTGTCTCTGCCCACGCCAATGCCCACTCAAAGTGCATGAAATCCCCTCCTCGAAGCCTGCGCTGCCTACACCATCCAGCAGTGGTTTTTAGACCGAAAATCTCTTTGTCATCCGTGGAGGCATCACAATTTTCACTAATGAGAGCAAGAGGCTAGATACTTTAGATTGGTCCATTTACATGGACAGGCCTAAGTGGCAGTTTCTGTGTTTCATCAGGCCATCTCAAGGCTGTTCTCCAGCAACACAGCACTTTTCCTGTTGAGTTGTGGAGCTGATTAAGTTGGCCTCCACTTTGAACGGCTTTAGCAGCCTGATGCCAGTCAGGCATCCACTCTTCCACATTTTGCGAGGTATTACTGTCTGAATTTCACTGTGATTTCTCTTATGCAATGGCTGTTGCTGGCAGTGCAGCAGTAGGGCTCCTTTGCTTTCAGTCTTACAAATTCTGGCTCTTTGGGATTCTCTTTTTTATTGCTTTCACATGCCAGGGTCTATTAAAGTCCCAGAAGCATGATGTGTCGACTGTGTCATACAAACCCCATCCTTCTGAGGGAGACACAGCTCAAACGCTGTGCCGATCGTGTGGGTTGAATTTGAAAGTGGTGTATTGTATCTGTGCAGCGTGCTGAGCCAGTTCTGCTATTGGCGGAGGGTGGGAACTATGTCGCTCAGCCAAATGCTGGTGCTCAAAGACAAAACCTAAAAAGTTTCATGATTGTTTGCAGCAAGTGAGATCTCATAACTGATCTGTGTCTTTTAAAAAGAAAAGTAGAGTTTTCTCCATTAAGGAGATCTTGCCTTGGAGGTAAGACATGATTTGCTCGACATAAGTGGTGGAAAAAACATGACGCCTTTTATTCACAATGTGTTTTCAATTGCCTTATGCTACACTCGAAAAGTTCAGTGAAGTGAGTGCCATGTCCAAAGTGTCATAAACAGTGAAGCTATATAACCACAGCCGTCTTCTGTCTTGAGAACCTCATTTACTAGCTGCCCATGCGAAAGTTTGAGCTACTATCCTGTGGGAGGGGAAAAACTGAATACAAGCGCTTCACCAAAGACTCTAGATAGTATCTTTGGGAAACTAGAAGCGATGGGCTTCCTGAAGTCATCAGAGAATGATTGGCGCAGTAGTGTGGTGGATGTAAAAGTACATTTGGAGTAACTGGGTGTACCTGCATGCACTGATTAGTCACGTTGACCAGCTAATATACCATGCAGCATTCTTCAAGGTAAATGAAAAAGAACGAAAATGACTTACTGATAGACCTGGACCTTGAAGAATGCTTCCTCCTTTCTCTCTCTCTCTCGCTCTCTCTTTATGTATGCATGAGAATGTATATGTCCAGAGAGAGGAATTTTCATGCCATATCGTCTTACACAGTACATGCTGCAGCTCAGCTACCCAGATGATATTGTAACTACAATTCTCCCTATATTTGTCTGTCTCTCTATATTACAGGAGACGGCACTGAAACCACCACTCTATGGCACACTCTGTGGCACAGGTACAGCTCGCTCCCACAGGATAAAAATCAATCTCTAGCTGCCATATCCTAAAGAGAGAGAGGGAGGGAGAGGAAGGCACTGACTGAAGAGGGAGAAAAAACGCATACTGTACAGGTTTCTGCAGCCTCAAACAAGACCTAGCGAGGAGCGCCAGACTATTTTAACCGAAAACGACACATCTTGTTGCCTGCTTGAAGCTCATCCAAAAACTCTGCTAGTGATTTTCTTTTTTTCTTTTTTTTCTTTTTCTTGTAGGCAATTTGAAATGCTTTGTTAAATCCCTTTGTCCTCACTTATTAGTCTCCCCAAAGCAAGACTCGAGACAACTTGGAATAGTTCTCTTTATCCTGCTCACCTGAATGGCATAAGAAAACCAGTGAATTATGTACAGGATGTTTATATCGATAAGTGTTATGTATATTCAGCACAGTCCTTGTTGTCTGTGTGTCTGTTTTATTTATTTGTTTGTTTGCCTTGATTTTACCAACCGGACAAATTCCGACAAGATTTTGACGTGCCTGGTGGTTATTTTATTTATTTATTTTTCCTCTTTTATTTGCACTTGCTTTCACGACTGAACTTACCCATTTTGGGACGTACTCATGAAATGACTGAAATTTTTGATGCTGCAGTCCATGTATCACATGGCATTCGGTGACTGTTTTGGCCGTGTCACACTGTACCTCCTTCTCGACGATTGTCTCCGTTCTCGACGCCTAGTGACACTGTTAATGGAAGTAAATAGTGTGGCTAACGTTTCAATGCATGACCCTCCCTAGGAGGAACCACTGCAACACAGTGTTCCGTGTCACTGAATGCCTCAATGTGTCATTGGGAACTCTTTAAAAAAAAGAAGATGCTCTGATGCTCTGAGCTAATCCACAATCACAGAGAGCAGATCACATGGTTCCTAATCAAAAGCTCCTTTTATGACAGTAGCAGAGAACACAATCTGACCTTTATATGTTGTCTGTCATAGTCGGCTTTTGAAATTCAGAGTCAGTATAACCTGTGAGATGTATTTATTTGATTCCATATAGAAAACCTCAGGCAGTCCGTAATAATCTTGGTAGGCTTTAGGTAAAGTACCTTGGTGTGTACACATTCTGAAACTGACATGCTATTTATTCCACATAAGAATCGAGAGAGAAAACCGATGTATCTTTTTGAAGGACAAGATAGAACTATTCAGGCTTTACATACGAAAAGCAATAAAGCAAAGGCCAGAGAATTGTCATAACAGGATCACTCAGATAGAAATTCTTTTTTTGTACCACTTCATGTCTGACATCGCTGTAATAGATTAATACGACTTTTTACTCTGACACAAATTAATTGATTCCACGGTTAGCAATTTATGCGGTAGTAAATCATTGGGCCTATGGGCTGATTTGATATTGATAGAGAAGTTTCCGGGCACAAAGTGTTGACCTCTTAACACAGCAAATGTGTCAGAGGCCTTAAAGATATTGAATAGTTTACTATGATGTAGGAAACACAGTATGCCTCATACATAGAACTGTAGCACTGTGTAACAATAGGTTTACCTGACTTCTGAGGGAGAACAAATTGTAATAAGTGCTATGATTTGTGTGAAGGAGATGGACACCATCACTTACGTCAAACGTGAAGTACAATATGCACCTTACATTATCTTTGTATTCTAATTTGCCAGTGTGTAAACTGTATATAATTGTTTTGTTAATGTATGTTTGAGCTTATGAACTTTATTAAAGTCTTTTGCATTGTATTGCACATTTTCCATGAGTCCTTTGTCTTTCAGCTCCTCATTTCAACACCATGTGATACTCAAGCTACATCGCATTGCTTCATGTTTATACCGATCCGACAAAACACAAATATGAGTCCTTTTAGCATAAATACACAAATTCATGAAAGAAAACAAACTGTAGGCTTCCAAAATATTCAACTGCTCAAACTTGTGGCCACCATACAAGAAATGGAGAAGCAATTTTGTACCATATGAAAAAGTTTTGGCATCCCTTGATATATAATGGATTTTGGTGATTTTGTAATTGACACAGTCTCTCTAGGACATGGAAAAAATACACAATATTTTCAGCAAATATTGATGCATAGTTATTTTTTATGCCATAAATTGAACAAAAATAAAAGCTAAAAACATTATTATGGCACTGTGCAAAAGTTTGGGCACCCTACATGATCAGTACTTAATAACACCTCCTCTGGCAGACACCACAGCTTTCAAATGCTTTTTAGAACAAACAGTCTTTCAATTCTTGCACTTGGGAATTTTTCTTATTCTTCCTTGCAAAACGCTTCTAGTTCTGTCATATTCTTTGGTTGTCTTGCATGTATAGCTCTTTTAAGATCTACCCACATATTTTCAATGATGTTTAAATCAGGAGACTGTGATGGCCATTCCAAACCTTCAGCTTGCGTCTCTTAAGGTCGTCCATGGTGGATTTTGAGGTATGTTTAGGATCATTGTCCTGTTGCAGAAGCTCATCCTCTTTTCAGCTTCAGTTTTTTTCCCAGAATTTACTAGTATTTAGTGGAATCCATTCTTCCCTCCACTCGTGCAATGTTTCCTGTGTCACTGGCTGCAACACAACCCCAAAGCATGATAGATCCACCCCCATGCTTAACGGTTGGCAAGGTGTTAATATCTTTTTAATTATAAAAGTAATCAAAATCTGTTATTTATCAAGGGGTGCTCAAACTTTTCCATAAGACTGTATATAAGGACAGCCATAAACATATCATATAATGCCATATTGATACTCCTATTATCAAATAACAATGACTGCTTTACCTCAGCAAACAATCACAGTAAATTTGTGTTAACCTTAGTTGAAAGCTTTCAGCATGGCTTCAGCTCTCCTTAAAAAACTGAACCATTAAATATTTCATTTTTCTGAATGGTTCTTTGGGAGTGCTTTTATTTCAATGGATTTACTTCAAAAAAAACATGTGGTGGCATCTGCATTGTTAAAAGAGTTGCGTAAGAAACTCAGGGTGGTGAAAGTTCAATTTCTTAAAATATTTTATCGTTTTGGTGATGCAGTCACACCTGTTATTTTCGAAGATAAGACAATAAAAAATACTTATTTAAATGTTTATGCATTCAAAGGAGCTGTTTAGTAGGGCTGTATGTGCCTGATGAAGTTTGTGGTCTTGTTTAATCATTAAGTGATTATTAGGGCTGTTGTATTGCTTCAAACTGTGATATTACAATTCACAAATGTGCATCACAGATGTGTGGCAAGGTGTCATGAGAATGAGCATTCTATTAATTATGGTATCTAATGCCATCATGATATCGCACCAAACATCCCTCTCCATCATCTTGCATTACACTCCTCCTACCTTTGGCCTCATTTTCATAATAAGCCCCAGCTGAACAGTCTTTTCATCAAATTGTATTGAAAATATGACAAGAATATTAAATCACAGACCCAGTATAATGCTACTGTGAGCTGAATGTAAATGTGAAAGGTAGATAAATTTAACAGTTCATTGCTTCTTTTACCAGCAGCACTTAATGCTACAGTTAGGCTACACATCCTACAACCTACTTGGACTCTTTTCTCGAACCATTTTATCTTTAGTGGTATTCCTCCGAACAAGCGTATTGTCTTGTTTTATGTGGAGCTGGAGCAGATTTTCCAAGAGTTCATATGAAGGAGGGTGCGAGGCAATGGGAAACAATTTAATTGCTTATCAAAGTTACTTTATATTGCAAGAGTGGAGAGCTAATCATTTCCCTTGAGGGAAGTGTGTCCTTGGTGATTAGAGAAAATGGTGCACATGGCGGCGATGAGTACGCTCATCTTTTTTTGCGAGGGGGTGTGCAAATGTCAGCCTGCTATTAATAGCTTAACGTAAACCTGGAACTCTCTTTCTTTCTCTCTTTCTCTCTTTCTCTCTGTCTCTCTCTCTCTCTCTCTCTCTCTCTCTCTCTCTCTCTCTACCAACAACCATCTAATGACTATTTGAACATTTGTGAACTAAAAGTCTTGTCACACTGGTAACACTTAACCATATGAACTCACTACTTCTATTGCTAAAGCACAAGAATTCCTCTGCTACAATCATCGCTCACGTTTAATCCCCATTGCACCAGATTGTATAACCGGTTAAATATAAAACGTGTTTAATTAATGCGTCTTTGTCCCTATAGGCTGTGCAGTAGATTCTGTTCTTAAAATCACCCATTAGATCTTTCAATATATAAAAAAATAGGTTTGCTTGTTCTGCCAGATTGGATTCCATCTGGGTTTCTGACTATTTATTTATTTATTTATTTATTTATTTATTTATTTATTTATTTATTTATTTATTTATTTATTTATGAGCACGTGGATTTTAAAAAGATATGTAATTTTCCTATTGTTATCCTTTACCTATATGCAAGGGAATTGTCAGGATCCTTTTCTTGTGTCCTGTAAGTGAGTGGAGTACATTTTCACAGATTTTATCTGCTTTAAGGTGACTTTCAGAGGTTATCCAACAGTTGCAGCATGTCAGTGGTATAAAGCTGTTAGAGTGTTACTCTGCTGACATGCTGATGCATTATTTATGAGGCTCGTGTATACGTTTTCATCCAACAAGCCAGGGAGCTGGTAATACTGTATATTGTAATGTTAATTATGAGTCTGTTCTTTTACTTCTCTTACTCTCACCCACATCTAATATAAGGATTTTGTTTTTTTTTTATTTTTGCAAGATGGCGGTAGCCTACCTTTGCAGTACATAAAATGAAGAAGCCGGGGGCACTGAAGTTTATTATCTCGGGTTGCAATCAACTGCACAATTTCAGTGGGATCGGACTTTTAAGATGAACACAAAGGCGCAGATGGCACTAATTCATGTGGCTTAGGAGGAGAGCATGTAATATGGGCAACATGGATCTGTGGAATCTTTGTAGGTTCACTCATAATCAGCAAATGCTGATAAGGAGACTGATTAATGAAGCCTATAATGTAATGGCTTAGATAATGGGGGGGGGGGGGGGGGGGTTATGGAATGACCGCTTAGCCCCTCAGTGCAACCTTGAAAATGTTAATGTGTGCACTCAAATAATTGCAGTGGTGGTGAGTTGCAATCTATACTAAGATAACTGTAACCCCACACTTTTTCCCTGCTTACAGCATGTGAGTTTTCTGTAGGAAGAAATCCAAGAACTTATGGTTTAATGTGCATTTGCTCACACTTTATTAAAAAGCAACCTACATAGGGCTTTATAACACCTGTATTAACATTGAATAATGTATTTAAATGCAATACTTAGGTATTTATGAACATCTTATGCCAGTATTCACAAGTTGACACAATATATAATGATTAAATGACATTATACGGAAATGAGGCCTTAAACGTAACATGGCAGACATTTGTTTCATTTTATGACACTTTTATGAAGAACTAGTGTAGATTATCATATTCTCAAACTTTAAATTATGAAGGTGGTACAGGATGTTCAATACTGCAATCAGTATTGTTAGCCAAGCATGTGAACACACACAAGGGGTTTCATTTAGTCGCTGGTGTTCGTCTTGTACTATTGACATTAAAGACACTATCAACAGGAACCAAATTCTTTGTGTATGTCAAGGCACTTAACCTAAACACTGTGATTGGAACCTATAATGGAACCTTTTGTTGTCCTGCTATATGTTTTATTTA
>JBBIGC010000033.1:6691261-6717219 GCA_037576955.1 Lepidarchus adonis
GATAGATAGATAGATAGATAGATAGATAGATAGATAGATAGATAGATAGATAGATAGATAGATAGATAGATGCTGAGAGACGGACAGATAAACTAAAGAGTGTTTCTAAATATAATCAGACAGATTACAAATGTAAGTCAATTTTATTAATACTGAGCTTTATTCAACTGATGTCACAAATCAGCTTTACAGAATTCGGCTCTGTGCCCTTAGCGAGGAAGCTTCGAAGTCTCGGTTTCTAGAGGTGGATGTATTGCGTGGAGTAACAGACCCAGCATTTCCTGGGGGCTATTGGTTCATTGCTCATACTGTTGGAAAGGGAAAGTTTAGATGCATAACGTGGCTTAAGTTTGGTAGATCAGATAATTTTTTGGACTAGTAATAGTGGTTAAAATGCAGGAAATGTGTTATAGGGGAGAGGGAGACGTGCATAGCTATCTTGGAACGGTCCCGATAAACATGTTCATGTTTATTTTTTGTCACTGTCTCTATGTTGTCTCTATGTTGCAGTCGCTACATAAGCAACTTCCTTAGGGACAATAAAGTTTTTCTGATTCTGATTCTGATTCTGACCAGGGGAGCGGCTATTATACGGACGAATCGCAAACCGTTTTGTGGCCCGAATGCTCCGGTTCCCTGTACATATGAAGAATAAAGTACAGGGTGATGGTCCATGCTAGTCATGGATAGGTGGAAACATTTGGCTAAAATATGGGTTGTGGTTGTGGAAGACGATAAGGGCAACAGCTTTAAAAGCGTTACAGTGAAAAAGCAAAATAGAGAGAGAATATGGATTGTTATGGATCCTCAATATTATGAGTGATTAAAAACAATGTAAATTGTGATCTGAGTGCAAGCAGGAACTAGGGCTAGAAGGTTGCACAGACACAGTGCCCACCCTGGAGCATGAAGGCTTCCTCCTGAAATTCAGTACCATTGCATCTCTACTTTGAAATGTGTCTTTTACAAAGGTCAATTTAAGAACACAATGTTAGAATCCTCAGATAAGGGAATAAAAATCTGGACTAAGAATGTGCAGGCTTGTCTTGCTCTTTATAACATGCAATGTTAATACATAAGTGTTGAATGAGAAAAACGCATCCATTTATGTGAGATTACCACAAAGGAAAGTTTGCCACTGCATCAAGAAATGAAAGTCTATCATGCAAAGAGAAATTCATGCATGACCGGGATTTCTGGGCATCTCAGATGGACCAAAAGTTTGTAAAATGTATGCTGTGATTAGATATTTATATGCTTTCTAAATGTGTAATTTACGAGTTGGTCATTCAAAAAATTGAAACGTTTTTATTATTTTATTTATTTATTTATTTATTTATTTATTTATTTATTTATTTATTTATTAAATTCCATTTTTATTAAATGGCCCAACTTTTTAAGCAGTGTGGTTTATATGTCAAGAGAAAATAAATCAACAGCATCAAAGCTTCATACCAACAATGAAGCATGGTGGTGGGAGTGTTATTACGTTTGATGTTATGCAGTCACTGAGAGACTTTTATGCTGTATGAGGAAGTTCATCAAAAAAATATCACTGTGACTAAAACTGAAAAGAGGTTGAGTCATTCAGCATGACAACGATTTAAAATGCAGGAATAAATCAACAACAAAGCAGCTTGTATTTTAGAATGGCCGAGTCAGAGTCCTGACCTCAATCTCATTAAAATGCAGTGGTGCAGTCTGAAGTAGGCCATCCAAGCAAGACATCCCAGAAAAAATATAGCAAGTGAAATAGATGAGACAGAGTAACGGGGCATTATACCATACATCATATCTACCTTATGTTTCTATATATGCAGTACTGTGCAAAAGTGCTAATTGTTTGTTTATCTCAGCAAAGAGTGTGTGTGTTTCTTTTGTGTGTAGAACAATGCAGGTTTGGTGCTTTCAGCCATTGAATGGGTGTGTAAAATTCTTTCCAAACCAGGGATTTGGTGGTTGCTACAAATAATTCCAGGCTTGAGGAGAACTCTGGAAATGGTAACCAAACACACTGACATATGTACTGTTTATTGTATTTATTTAATTTATATTGTGATATATTGCAATATTAGCAATCTGAAAAGAAATACATTGATAAATAAATAAATAAAAACATAAATAAATAAATAAAAACATACATAAATAAATAAAAACACTTTCTGCCTGTCTAATCAACTCTTAAATATATTTTTTTTCCTCTGAGAAATATATGTTGTATAATAGGATACTCTGGAAATATACTGTAATGCAATGCATAATGAATATACAACTAACAGTACATTCACACACACACACACATATATATATATGTATACACTAAGGGGTCATTGCTGTTAGTTTATGCCTTTCAATAGGTACAATATAACAATGTATATAGCTGTCAACAGCATGTCAGAGTGGTATAATATTGCAAAATAGAGTAGTGGAGATTTCATTGCAGGACACTTTCAGTACCATTAGGCTTATATGTTAGTTGTATTAGATTTGGCTCCAGGCACTCAGTCGTTGGAGAGGCAGCAATGAGGTTCAGGCAAGAGTTAGCAGGAGGAGGCATACTGTTCTACAGATTGTCGACCCAGGAGAGCTGCCCCGTTAGACCCTGAATGCCTTCACATGCCTTCCTCTTGCCTAGTAAGCATTTTGAAAGCTATTGTTTAATGCCCTACTGCACTCTCCTTTCTCCCCCTGTAGTGTCTCTTGTCACACTTGATAGACTTGAAAAATCAAATGTATTTTCCATATCAATGGAACAAAAAGCTACTAAAATTTAGAATGCATGACCTTTTGTGTAGCATCCCTCTCTTAAACAATAAAGTCACAACTGTTCAGCTCTCCTCACATGCCATAAGACCAAGAAATAAATAAATTAGTATTAGATTGTGAACCAAACGCTTGTCAAAGGGAGAGATATTCATGGCACAAATACATGTAATACAACTGCGCAAGCTGTTTCAGAGCTGGAGATATTGTAATATTTGAAGAGGACAGCTTGGATCATTGTTTGAAACTTTAACAACAAACAAATACAGAATAGTAGAAGTACAGTATATGAGCACAAGACAGGAGCAAAGGGCTTCTTTTTCAGTTCTCACTGATGTTTTTGACATCAGAAAAAAAGCCATGAAAATCTCATATGGTCTTTGCTGTTTTTGGTGTTGTATTAATTTTATTTCTTTGTGTTGGCAGATAAAAGCCTGCATTATTCTCTTTTGTGAGGCGTGCTTTTAAGCGTTCTTTGAATCGCTTCTGCCTCTCTCTCTCTCTCCCTCTCTCTCTTTGTTTTTTTTTTTTTTTTTTTAAATCCTGCCATGTTTTTTAAGAGGTTTAGATGCAAATGGGCTTTGGCTGCTCAGCAATCTGTCTGCATGGGACAGTGCTTGTGGAGTGCCATGGGTAGTGTCTATGACACATCTAAGTGAGCAGATGCTGGGCACATTCACAGATAATTTCACTCTTTCCTCCAAACAATTAGTTACTGTCTTAAAACCCTAGGAGCCGAACAAGGAATACGACAGGGTTGTTGTAGATTGTTTTGAGCAGTTGTTAGGAAAGAGTCACTTCATGATCATGAATGATTAATGTGCCAAGCCGATGCAATGTACCTGGGGAGAAGCTTGCGTTCTTTAGATCAGCCTCGCGGTTTATGACATGCCATTTTGGAAGCAGTCAACACTTGCGATGGTGTTGGGTGCTTGCTTAGATGTTCATTATAAGGTGATATCACTTTCACTTCACCTTTCGCTTCAAACTACTGTCACACTGCCATAATCACACATAGTTTGATGTGTAACCGAAGTGATTTCTTGTTGTTTGCATGTAACAGTTTTACCTTTGTGGAGTACATATATACCAAAATAAATAAATAGTTAAAAAAATAACCAGCAGCTTTCATTCGCGCTCCTTTTATAGGCAAGGACGCTGTTCTGATGAGTGAGTTTAGAGCCAATCTGCACTAATTAAAAGGGATGGGCCAGTGAGCTGGCGAACTGTCAGCTTTGTCTAACTTGATTTAGAGTCTGCTAATTCCACATCAAGACTCTAAGGGCCAATCAGATGAACACTGTGAGTGTCCACAAATGGTTCTCTGCTTATATTCAATTGTTTGAACCTTAACGCCTGAACAGAATTGAAATAAAGCCTGAAAAAGCCTTGCACCGTTCTTAAAAGCTTCATGGTGCATTATTAATTGGAAGTGTTTACAATACCTGACGCGTGCTCCTAAAGTAATGAATGGTTACAATAAATTGAAACATGCTTTGGAGGCCATCAGTAATCAACAACCGTAAAACAGGATTATAGATGGAATAATTCCAGCTTATTATCAACATATTCTTTTAATTTGTGTCACCCAATAGCCTGTCTGATCTCATTTTCAATAATGTTTTGATTCTACAGTGTTCTTTCGATTCTTCCAGCTTGTTTCACCCCCAAAGATTAGCGATTAGCATGTACCGGGACAGAGGGATGGGCGGGGGCGGGGTGCACGCGTTCAGCCCGAAGAGACGGGCAACACTTGAGTGTATTGTGAGAACAAAGCTCATTTTGTCATGTGGATGATTGGGTTCTGCTGCAGGAGATAATGACTGCACCTCCTTTGACTTTGAGGCAGTGACCTGAAGTAAGGCCCACCGGTGAATTGAGAGCCGACCTGAACCCGAAAGTGATTAAGGTCACCCGGACACGCCGCATTTGCTTGACCTTGTGCTCACTTCAGCTACAGGCTGAATCCATTGGGGAGCCTTTTGTGGCACTTATCACAATGCAAACACTGAATGTTCACAGTGTGCTGGAGGCCATCACAATGAGGTGCTCCAGAAGGAACATGTTTTATTATTTTTTTTTTTTTGGATGGGGGTGCCTGGGGTATTTATTTGTGACAGCATGGTAATGGTCATGGGGGAATTAAAAAGCTTACCATTCTACTTGCTAACTTACCAAGGACAGGCACTCAGTCATGACCACAGTGCTAAAAGTGGCATGTAGAGTAATTAGTAAGATGGCCACCGTTGAAAAAAGAGCCTTGTGTTTGCAGCATGTCCCGATCTTTCCCCTGCTGAATATGGGCTGTAATTGGAGATTTATGAGTCCCTGCACAGAGTTCACTTTCAATGCTTGTGATCTCGCCGCCCTGTCAGTGCTTGAAAGTCATGCTTTTGTAACATTTAAGTGTCCCGTCTGCACTGACCAATGTGTGTGGTGTAGTATAACTGATGACCGTAGCACACTATCCTCAAGCCTTTGCGCCTACCAGCATTGTTCCCTCAGTGCTGACAACACAGGGCTTTGTACTGCTGTCTGGCCTACATGCTGCAGCCACACACCCTTTGACGCTGAAGCCCTCAGCGACTTAACGCTAAACCTCAAGGTGGGGAAGACTGATGTTCATGATTTCTGGAGAAAACAGAATTGCATTAAAAAAAACTTCATTAGGAGAAAAAAAGAAAAAAAGCATCATCTCTCAAGGCAGCAAGATGCAAAATATTTTGAAAGCATTTCTCAGGCAATATTATTCTGTTCACTCAAGACTAGCTTCTCTCTGTAATTAATAATTAAACAGATAAGTCAAAAGAGGATTTTTTTAAACTTGCTGTCTGGATCTCATTGGCATGGCACAGAATGCTTTAATGCTTCAGGGAAACACGGATAACATGAGATCATGACCACCCCTAGAGGCCGAGGCAAGCGCAGAGTAGTTTTCCATCTCGCTCATCTCTTTTCCTTCAGTGTGGCCTTAAAAGACTTCCTGGTCGCCTAGAAATCTCTGCGAGATCACAATTTTTCATTACAGCAGAAAATATGTTTTTACCTCAGCTTAAGCAAAGTGGCCATAAAAACAGCTGTAATGTTCTGATGTACATTAATATATGAGTCTATGGGACACGCTCAGGGGGTGAATTGTGGAGAATGTGAAACGCTTGTATTGTCACATTGGAGACCTCGATAATATTCCCCCCGTGCGCTGGCTGCGATTTCAGCAGCATGGTGGTTACTGCGTCGGTTTTAAGCGAAATGACAGTCATACCGATTTGTGCCAAATTACTGCTTAGTGCGAGACTGAATAGCCCATTTTTGATCAGTGCGCAGGAGTTGGCATTGCTTTCTCTTTCTAATAATAGGCAAACCTGGGAGTCGGTGAGGGAACATTTGAATAGGAGGTTTGAGTTTCGCAAGCTATTGTAGGTATGCACTCTACACCTCAGAAGTTTACACCCCAGGGGTTTGTTTCCCAAAAGGGTCGTAGCACAAAGCCCGTTATAAGACAGTAGAGCATGAGTCGCTTTAATACATGATCTTAAAAGTACAATGCTTTTGGGAAACACAGACCCAGCAACCCATTTTGACTGACATTTTCTCTCAAATTCTGTTCTTGTTCTTCGTCTAGGTAGTCGTGCAGTCTGTACCTCACTGTGTAATGTTATTTACCGTTGCCAGTGGCCATTTGGAAGCTTGTCTCACTCCACTTCAAGCCTATTAAACAGGCCATGTTGTACATTAATGGCCAAAGTGTGTGCACACTTGCCCACACCTCTCCAGAGTTTTAGAGACTCACAACCAACTGTCCTTGACTACATTAACTACAAAGAAGGCAGGAGTGAGTCAAGTTGCGTGTTCCCTGCAAAGTACGGAATCCTGCCTCTCTTATCTATTTGATTTTGCACTTGGGGAATTATTCTTCATCTCATGCTTCAAACATCAAGCGCCAAATCCATTTACATGCGCTTCAGGCTAGGAGAGCTAAAACAAAGCCATGTGACCGTGCACAGTTTAGAGAGACAGAGGAAGGCATGAGCAGGGCGGTGGGAGGGGAATATGGAGTGGGGGTGGGGCTGCATGGCAGCGAATCAGAAGAAGAGTCTAATTCAATCTGACTGAGTTTCTCTGTCACTTCATATAAACTGGGTGGTTGGCCAGGCCTCCCAAAATGAATTAAAAAGCATGAATAATTAAGCATCTTGGACAGAGAAAGGAAGCCGTCTTTCTGCAACTTCAAAGCAGGACAGAGTAGCGTCCACAGCCAGCAGTTTTGTGCGGGTTTTCCAAAGCTTTCCATTAATGCCCACTTTTGGCACAGCACAACACAAACACATTACGTTTTCCAGAATTTAAGCTACACTTTCTGAAATCAACCTGAGACATGTACATCTGTAATATTAATAGCCAGCGCTAGCGCAATTTATTCACATGAAGCTTATCCCCACTGCGCTCCAAGAATACCAACGAAGAAAACTTTAAAATCACCATTCTCTGAGTTGAAAAAAATTGTGTACCCACAAGTAATATCTCACTGTCTGATTTCAAGCAACTGTGTGAGTTTGGTTGTTCACAGCTTAAATGAAACAAATGTCAGTGGATGAAAAAACGTTCTTCTCTGCCATCCAAAGCTATCCTTGTACACTTAATTGTGGCATCAACGACACATAATGAAACGCTTTTAATTTGATGTTTTTGTTTTCCCTCCTCAAAGCAGTTTAATTTTAGCGATGGACATCTGAACTTATGTTTTTGTTGTAGGCTAATCCTTATCTTGCCGTTTCAGCAGAGCTTTGAATTTGGAAGAATGGTTCAGCAGTAGCATTCAACAAGCTAATTATGACCTCCACCAAGGTTAACGTCCTGACAAGTGGCAGCGTAACACCGGCAACGAGACTTTCTTTTGAAATGGAACAGAAAACCGAAGCCATTTTTTCTCACAATATAGCAAACACATTCTGCAGTTCTAACTTCATGAGCTCTCAGAGCCATTTTGTTTAGGTGAGCAATCATGTTGCCCTGGCAATGACACTTCACATAATTGCAGACGGTCTGATTTTCCCTGCCGCAATCGGCGTTTTAAAAACAACGTTGCAGGAGAGATTAGAGGTGCTACATCGACTCTCATCCTCTGTATTCAAAGCTGTGTCAACTCCCACTCCTCATTTTTCCTCTTTAGAGAACTATATAATCTGCATCACCACTGGTAATGGAACTCACAGCGCCCTGTGAGATGTTGTCAGATGTTGGCAGTAGGCCGTTTAGTGCCAAGTTTTTTACTCATTTGGATGCTTAAATGATACTTCTCTTGTTTTAGACACATGTTAGCTTACAATAGCTGCACAGTCTGCAAAAATCATACATTGGCTATTCAAATCCAATTAATAAATTGAGTATCACTCATATTGTAATAGTCTTTAATGCTTTAAGATTATTTTAATCATATACAGTATGTAAGCATTTTAATCACAGGTCAGATTTCAGCCCTTGTTGATTTTTGAAATGAAAATTAGTACACATTATTTACAAGGAACCAACTGAAATATGCCATTTTATATATATTTTTTTCCATTTTCTTTTGGTATATTGTAAAACAATATATGAAAATATCAAATGTGCCATAACTTTTGCACTGGAGACATTTTGCATATTTTTTGCATAATTTATCACTAAAAATCAACCAAATAGGGCATTCACAGGTGACTGTACAAACAGCTTCACCAGACATTTAAACGAGCAAAAGTGTTTACAAAAAGATTTACAAAGACATTTCTGACTGATTATTAGATTGTTATAAGAATATTTGAAACATTTTTACCTATTTCAGATCTGGCAAAGTTGTATATGCATCTATATATATTGTATGTGTATTTATGTGTATATACGTATGTATGTGTATATATTAGGTTTATTCATCTCCACTTGAAATCCTTTTTGAGTCCAGGATTGGGCTTAATCTATCTGAAGTCTAAAGCCAATCTGGTCCTAAGTGCATTTCTGTTTAGATACTCAAAGTTTGCCTCCCCCTTCCAATAATCTGATTAAACTTCACTGCCTAGATGACTAACCCTCAAATACGCCAATTAACCCCCCAGTCTCAGTGTAAGAAATGCACAGTATAATACACTCTAATTGGGTGACAGGCTAAATTTGGGATTCTAGCACAAATACCCCCCATCATCCCAAACAATGGGATCTGGGCAGCTATACAAAACTGACTAATGCACAGTTGTTGGATCCTGGAAACCCAGATCCAATCTAGTCCCCAATTGCCTTAAAGATGCAAGAGCGGGAGTGCTGCCACTGTGATTCTGAGACAGAATGAAGCCAATTAATCAGCCCTACACTTTCTTAAACGGACTTGTAGTGAGTTTTAAGAAAACAAAGATAAGCACTGAAGTCTGTAATTGCTTGCGTGGTAAGTGAACAATAATGCCAGCTGAAAGAGCTTCTGAATCACTCTTTAGCTTCTGTGTTTGGAACTACACACGTCTCTTCTTTTTCCAGGAACGAGATTGCTATACCTGGCTAATGACATGCAATACAGTGAAAAGTATGACATATTGCTAATCGCTTGAGGGTTGGAGCTGCAGTACAAACCAATTTTTGCTAAACCTAACAGATGGAAAAAGGTGTAGACCATCTTCAAGTGCCCCAAGGCTATCGCAGCGCACTGTATCAAGGAGAGTCGCAAATATTTCATGTAAATATTGTTTATTTGATATTGCTTATCTGATTGGAGAAGGTAGTGAGGCCCATGGAATCTATTTCCTGTCTCCGATTTTCATCCATCCATGAATATCTAATATATCTGTGCTGTTTAAACAGGCACACTGTGTTCGTGTGGGGGAAAAAAGAGCATTATGCGACGAGAGTAATCCTTTACACAACTTACCCTGAACTAGCCTAGGGGGGAACAGAACAAGGAAGCTGATTCTTCCTTCTGGCTGGGTTCACAACTGTTATCTGGTTTGCCTATCCTCTTGTTTATTGCTATTGCATTCTGTTCTTTGATATAGCGGTTAATCCTTCAAGTGAAAAGATTTAACCCGAGATTATACTGTGTTTCTATGAAAGCAGGGTTGATGCACACTCTTGTAAGTGCGCTAGGGCTCCCGAGGCAATGTCATCACTCTGCATTGCGCAGTCGGTGGATCTGAGGGGGAGGTTTAGGATTTCCCATTAGCAGAAGCATATCCACACCGATGCTAATGAGCACAACAGAGAAGTAAGATTTGGTTTCCTGGATTTTAATGAATTGCTCGATAGCTGTGCACCACTGTGAAGTCGTCTTAAGCTAGTTTAGCTTTGCACTATAATTAATTTTTTATACCTTCATGAAAGTAGGCCAGAGTGATTGGCTCTTGATAAATGTGAAGATTGATATCCACCGTCAGCACTTAGCGTCTCAATGCTAGATTAGCCACTTAAGAGTCCAGCTGCCTTTTATCTCTCAGCTCTCAAATAACAGCATTCACAAACAGGTCTGTCTATAGTCCTTTACACTCTAGCTCATGAAATTAGCTCTGCAGAGACTCTAACTCTGCATGTGTAATTCTGTTCCGTCATAGGATTATACTTTATTACTCTGAAGGGGGTTTTCACGCCTCTTTTGAAGGAATGGTTTGGTGAAACATCAGTTTTACATCATTGACCTCTCACCCCAAAAGCAGACAAGACAAAGAGTTGCTTATTTGGTTTCCCAAACGGTACACCTTTCCATTTTGCCATGAAATCATGTTAAATCTGTTCAATACATCGAATATATACAGATGCACAAGGAAATTGGAGTAATATCAATATCAGTTGATAGTTGTCTAAGAAACATGATCAGCTTTAGGTGATTTATGTAGATTCATCTGATATTTTGAGCCAGTTTTTGATGACATTTATTGTACTGGTGATGCTGGGCTACTTTAATAAAACAATTTCCTTAATTTATATCCTTTATAGTCCTGCGGGGGAAACATACTCTCTGTATTTTACCCTTTCAAAGCAGGGAACACACACACCCTGGAGCAGTGGGCTGCCACTGCAGTGCCACCCAGGGAGCAGTAGGGGGTTAGGTGCCTTGCTCAAGTGCACTTTAGCCTCCCAGCTGGTTCTAGGAATCAAACCCATGACCCTTTAATCACAACCCCACTTCTCTAACCATTTGGGCATTTTGGTGTCTTATAGAAATCAATTTTCTTCATAATCAAGGTGAAAACTGTACAAATATTTATTTAGACACTTTAAAAGCACTTGCTCAGTCCCTGCATGTGTATCAGTAGTATGTACAGCAGATGCAATATATTACATGTTAACCTTTTTCCACAGTACCCATACTGTTGTATCCCTAATAATATTTCAAATTTTAAGATTTTTTTCTAAGAATTTTCAAATTAAAGACCTAATCTGAGACATTTCACATTAAGACAAAGCAAAAATATCTAATCTCAGCTAATTATTAAGATTTAATAAAGGAATATCTATGGCCAAGATGTAGGTTGCTATGAATGGGGGTTTAGCTTAAAAAATGTAGATTGAATTAATATTTCTAGCTAATATTACTGTTGTAATATTGAGATAAAAATAACACAATTTTGTTCTTTACCTTCTCTTTAATCATTATGTTAATTTCAGGGAACTAAAATGTTAATGCAATCCAATGAGTTAGGTTAAAATTCAAATTCTTTAGTGTTTGACATGCTTTTGACATGCATCTATTGAAAGGCATGAACGTGCAGATATAATCAGGCTTCAAATGGAAAAACATTAGGAAAAATATATAGATTTTAACAATGCACACTTTCTATAATGTTTTAACCAGAACAGGTGGTTTGAAGCGAGTGTGTGATGATGTGTGATGAGGCAAACAATTTGCATTTTTTCCATTGCTTTCTATCTATATCAGCAGTATAGCGCCAGTAAAAGTCTAGAGGGGAAAGCTTCTCATGAAAACATGTCCTGGCTGATTGACTGTATTAAGAAAAAGAGGAAAATTGTGCAAATATTTTCTTCACAGACCTGTTTCTTTAACCCTTCCTTATAAATGTGTGCAGGACCTTGGCTTGTTCTTGGCCTAAGGGGGTCTCATTTGCTGCCAGCACATCCACCACTCTGAGCTCTCTACTGCTGCCTAAAGTTTTTTTGTATGCCCCACAGATGAACTGCTACATTCCTCATTCTGATTCTCAGCTCATGCCTGAGTGTTAGCACCACTGCTGAGCACTAAAAGACTGAAAAGTGAACTCATGTATTCTGCAGAGTCCCTGTAGTTCTGAAAAGAACAATTAATCAATCGCCTGTTAATTGGAATCTCAAGGTGTGCTATTCATGAGCTGTGGTGCCTTCACACCATGCAGAATGCGCGTGTCAACTCCGGATATTCTAAGAAATCCCATATATACCACAGTCAAGCAAGCTGGGTGTGTTCATACACACGACATGGTCATACCTCGTGCTGGTTGCCTAGTAACATAAGCTGTCTCTTCATGATGCCTTTTGTATTGTCTTATGGAATGGAGCTTTTATTCTGCTTTTTTTCTCTTTTTTTTTTTGCAAAAACAATCAATTGGAGCAATCGAATGCAACAGCTTTTAAAAGTGAGGTTTAAATTTTTTTCTGAGTGCTGTCACTGGTTATTATGGTTTGCTGATTAGCAAAATACATTTGCAGTTTGAAGAGCGTCTCGAGATATTAGTGGCACCTAATTGCATTACCTGGAGGAGAGACGGATGGCGCCAGTTAAAATGGCTGGCTGGAGCTCAAGCTGTGTCGAAGACAAGTGCATCTTTAGAGCTTTCACTCCAGTTTCCAGCTGGGATCTTTTATTGTCGACTAAGTGATTTTCCAACAGATTTTAGACGCCCCCTCCTATGCTTTATCAGAGCAAGCAGGCCACCAATCTCCATCTAGTCAGGCGCATTAGCCGACTGACTTGGGGCTCGCTGCTTTCAGAGAGGTCCTGTTTATAGGGATGGCGTTCCGAATTGAGGGTTGATTATTCCATAGATCAGTCACATGCTCATTATTTTACTCCAAGAGCTGAAGCTCTTACATTGTCAGGCAGCTCCTTCTTTTTGACACAAATACTGTTCCTGATGTCTGACTAAACATATAGCTACCGCTCAGGGTTCAAAAGAAAATGTGTTCTGTGCTCTGTGACTGCACTTGAAAAGAGGTATCCTACCAGCCTACATCGCCGGCGGTGAGGAATCAAGGTTGCAATCATTTTGATTTCTCCTGCAAAGCAGGGTGATAGAAATGTTTCATGAGGTTTGAAGACAGTTGCCGCTTGACATCTACCAAAGGAGAGAGACAAATGTCCCCTAGCAAGCGAGCTTTCTACATGGACTTTAAATGCTGACCTGTCAGGTGAACAGCTTGCTTTTTAACACAAGAAATGCCTGTTTGGCTGCTTGTTAGTACACATCTTTGTACACGTCTCAGGCTGGGTGCTCCCCTATATTCTTATAGATATCACCTCCTCCTGTATCTGACCTATACTGGGGGAAAAAAGGATGGTAAGCCAGCCCACACATCGTAGAATCTGATAAGCGTACAACCAAAAACACTATGGTGGCTGTGATATAACATATGCCTTTGCCTTTTTCTTAAAGAGAAGCAGTTTTCTTCTCTAATATTTCATATAATGGGTTATGTTTCCATAGAGATACTAGTCTGCTTTTCTCTTCATCAGCTCTGAAAGCCACAGGCAATAACGAATTGAAGCCAGTAAGACGCATCTCCATATGACCTACTGACGGTGCTGCTCTTCACACCATGGATTTACTAAGCACTGAATGAGTTCTTAGAGATCTGCTAGTAATACTCTGGGCGCACGTTTTATGTAATAGAGGGGGGTTTATGTACGACATGAGGGCGATACGGTGCATTCAAAATACAGGAACATGATGTCAAAATTGTTTGCCTGCCATATCTGCTGTCGTATTGCCACTGCCGATTATTTGATCGTGGTAAATGAAAACTCTACCTTCTCCCCCTCTCTCTGCTTCACTTTCAGCCGAGTATAAAATGTTCTGTTAGCCATTTATGCAATGATAGCTCATCATCATCTGAGGTTAAGGATAAGGGGAAGTAATCATTTTCCACCGGCAAAAAGTGGCACTGCTTTTCAGCTGTTGCTCGTTGTGAAGTGATAGAAAGCAGTGTTTCAAGTTGAAATTGGTCTTTTGGGAGTTGCACCTTTCGGGCCTGTTAACCTTACGCCATGCAGCTATAAAGCAAGTAGGCTCCCATTAAAATACATAATGCATGAGGGGCAATGATTGGGTGCCATTGATCAGTTGAATAAATTGAGCTGAAATCCTATTAACATAACCAGTTAAGCATAAAGTGAGATGAATGCTTAACAATAGTGCCATATTACAAATATAAATGCTTCACCTCCTTGAGCAGTGCTCAGAAGTGCTTGAATGAGCCAGAAACAAGCTTGTGAGTTTGAATAACACAAACTTGCAATTACTGAATAATTAAAGAGCTTGCAGCTGGTGGAATACATACATTGATTTGGATTTTTTTTCCCCAGTGGGTCCATTAATATAGGTGTGATTCATAGTTATTTCTCCCTTACGTGTCCCTTTTGATTATATCACTTGTTATCGAATAATCTATATATTTGTTTGTTGATAAAGAAACATTTTTAGTAAAAAAAAAAAAAAAGCAAACAAGAAAAAACTAGATACTACAACATAATTTGCTCATTATATAATCTCTGTAGAATATAATACAAAATTTACAATACATTCACAATACCATGTGAAGGCTGGAGGAGCATAAAGGCCCCAACACTGATTTTGTGGGCCAGTGGAACAGAGTTCTCTGAAGTGATGGAGCTCCATCCAACACCAACAAGCTGAGATGGACTTGGGTTTGTGAACTTGTTATCTAACATCAGTACCAGACCTCATTAATGCTCTTGTGGCTGAATGCAATCAAATCCTAACAGTAATCACTTCCCAACCTCCAGTGTAAATACGTCCCAGAAGATTAGAGGGCTGCAGTAATATGGGGATATGCCCTAATACATTGTTGGAAAACATTTTTACTGTTGGAATAAAGGATGAAAACTGTTTTTGTTTATTATCCGTTTCTTTTGGATTTCAGTTTTGGCAAACTGAAAGTCAAAGAAAGTGAAGTAAACATAGTTTGCAACAAATATTTTTCCATTTTGTGCAAAAAATCAGAGAATGAGATTTTGAATTCTTGTGTTTTTTTAGACTGTAATTTGTCTTTTGAAGCTTTTGTTTGTGTGTGTGTGTTTTATGATCTATGAACTATAGCTTTAGATGGCCTCAGATAGAATTTCATTTTTGCTTCTGCTGTTGGCTGTATTCTGTATTTAAGATGGTAAACTTCCTCTTTATAATTAAGTAAGAATGAACACTGTTCAAAAATCATTTGTCCAGTGTGCCTAAAAAAAGGAGGGAAATGGTTCTACAATGGTGAGATTTTTCATTCTTATTTTGGTTTTCTCTTTAACTGTTTGAAAGTGCCATTCAATTCAGGTCGGTGAACAATCACTATTTTCCAAATATTTGTTCTGATATTTTGTTGGTGGATGAAATTGCTATTTTTGATCATTTTTGTCCAGAAATAATGGCCATGTTTTACTAACTTATAACACAATGTGGTAAAGCATAACAGTGTCTATGTGTCTATAATGTATTGACATTGTGCAAACTCACAGATAAGGTAAATTGCTGAAACAGATAAATAGATTGATTGATTATATTGAGTAATTGTTTAATTGAGGAGCCATGATCACACTAGAAGCTAGATTAGCAGGTTCAGCTGTTTCTTCTCTCTACCATTCATTCTGCTTGCCAAGCGAAAGGCATTTGTCAGAATGCAGTGTGCATTGTGGTGAGACTTGCTTGGCTCCTGTATTGTGGCGCCTGTCTGTACTCCTCGGCCGTCTGTGGGCCAGTCTGACTGCCCTACATCCCCTGCAGCCTGTCGTTCTGCCCTCTCTCCTCGCCGCAGACCATTTACATGTACTTGCATTTAAAGCAATTAGGGCCTAACCTGTCAAGCTGACAGGTGGCCTCCATCTCCCTAAATGCACTTATAAAAGCGTGTGTCTATGCTAAGTCTTTGCAGGGGCCAGGCTGACAGACCACTTCTGTGGCAAGAATAATTAGGCCAATTAATTCGAGCGAAATAGTAATTCGACATATGTGTTTTTGCGATTAGATCCGGCAAGGTTCTGTCACTCTATCGCGCGCGGGCCCTGGCGTTGACCCAAATTAAAGCGCAAATCTCTCCCCTCGCTCCCTTGCGCAATGCCAAAAGAGGCTGCCAGTGTAGGCATCTGTAATAAAATAGTAATGATAATGACAACTGCTGCAGCAGCGTTATTGTTTAGTTCCACTTCATGAGGCGGACGGAGACTATTTCTTTTTGTTTTTGTTTTCTGAGGTTTTGAGCAACAGTGGGATCATCCTAGATTTTTCTTTCTATTTACAACCTCAAAATGTCACTCTCTTGCCTCTCTTCTCTAGTTTTCATTTATTTTTTCCCTTATGAATGAATGCAAATGCATTTTTGAGAGCACATGTAAACTTTGTAATTATCTTTGGTTGCTGAGAAAGTCCCTGATTTGGTTCTGAGTCACATTACAGCCTCTAATTCATGCTCTGTTTGGTCAGCACACAGTTTGCTGGAATATTATTAGCAAATGGTATGTTTTTCTTACAACTTGAGGCAATTCTGTCACTACTTGTTGTTTAAGCTGCTGTTTATTCCAGAGCCGCGGTGCTTCCAGCACAAATCAAACACATGAAAGTGATTTACGATGAAATACCCAAGGTTGAGTAATATTTTCTTCAGGAATCTGTCAGATTATTTTTGACATGGGCCACACAATCCTTTCCTGGTCAGGATGATGTCCTGGATTAAAGCGAATCTTCTGTTTATCAGTGAAAATGTAACATGGTTAATACTGTAGGTCACAACAGGCCAAGAGATGTTCACTGGTCTTGTAAATAGTTGTTGATTTACTAGCTATTGTGGGTAATCTTCATGGCTTGGGTCACATAGAGATTTAAGTGGGCTGGCTGTCTAGAAACATGTCAGATATGACCTTGATTTGGCTTGAACCCCTCCTTACCTCGCCCCCAAAGTGGAGAACATTTTCTGCTTTGCTTGGCTTTCCTGCGAACGAGTGGTTGTTTTAGCATTTGCAAGTCCAATGTAAATCCAATTCAAACTCCTGCTTGAAGGCGGGAAGGCCACAATAACAACTCTGTTTGCTAGCACACCTATGCAAAATCCTGTCACAGCAGCAGTCATGACAGTTTGTTTTGCTTCTAACCAAATTTGCATTCAGCGTTAATCATTATCCACATGCGAGTCCATCTAGATGTGAGGTTTATGACTGGTCAGTGACAGATTGCTGAAATTGGGAAGTTGTTGCAATGTGTTAGTCTCTAAAGGGCAGCTAATACTACCTCTCTGAGCCACACAGAGAATAGGGGCCTATCAAATATGACTGTCAGACGGCCCCTAGAGAATTTCTTCGCCGATTCATGATCATAAAAAAGTTGCCAGTACAATGTTTTTTTTTCTTTTTCTTTTTGTTTTTCTTTGCAAGTCAAAAAGCATCTGTTTCTTACTTTTTCACTCCGTGCCACCTTTTGCCTTCTCACTGCAGGCAAAACAAAACGCAGCGAGTTCCTGCAGCATGGGGCGCGAAGAGAATAGAAAGATGAAGCACAAGTAACACTGGTGGTTTGTGTATCTTCATCTCTGGTTGGAAGAGAAGAGGGAAAAAAATCGAAGGGGGGTGGGGAGGGATCTCTTTTGAAGCTGCTTTTTCTAGCTCATGTACAACACGTCACAGCTATACAGTTTACAGCCACTTTGAGAAAGTGAGTTATTTCTTGGACTTTGTTCTGTGTGGGCGACCTGAATGTAGACTATAGGAGAAGCTGGGTCAAATGTGTAACAAATGTGTACAGTAACTACAAATGGAAATCTGGCAACAAAGAACTGCAAACATAACAGTGTTTTCAATCTTAATGTACCATGATGTATTTTAATAGCCCTTGAATGCCTTCGTTGCTATATACAGAATTATATAGGAACAGTATGGTGCCATGGCTCATGCGTGAGTACACTAGTGCTGCAATTATATTGCTCCATATGTCTTTGAATATTTATAAAACACACCGGTGAATCAATACTGTGAAAGGGTTAAAGACTGACCTGCATTATTCTGATTAAAAAAAGAAGAAGAAAAAAACAGATTCAGTATAGAAGAACCCTAGTTCAGAATGCTGTATTGCATTGTGATTGATCACAATGCTTTTGCACAGGCTACATTTTATGTTATACTCTTTTTTTTCTATATATTGAATACATAATCAGCAACTGTGCATTAACCCATGTACAAATGTGATCCATAGTGAAGAAGGGCACCATTTGCTGTTTTTTCTGCTCAGGAAGACAAGATTCAACTTACCTGTTAATTGCTACATCTAAAGAGTGTGTAGGCGAAGTACCAAACTGTGCTGAATCCCATGCCCTCCAGGATATGTCTGATGTAGAGGATGTATACTCATTTTCATTTGACCCTGACTCTCCATACTGTTGCCCACAGCCACATGCAAAATACAAAATATCCTTGCTATTGGAATGAAGCCTGAATTCTCAATTTTTGGTGTTTTTATCTCTCTATCTATCCATCTATTTATATCATTTAAGCTGTTGTTTATAGTGAGTTTATTTTCAAGATAAATGGAACAACAGAAGCAGTCTAAAATGAAAAGATAGTTTTTTTCAGAAAGAAAGGATTTTTTCAGAAATGTGATATATTAACGGAACAGAATCAAGTTATTGGTCCATGTGGTTTAAGCTCTAAAACAAACTTTCTGATCTTATTGGTTCTCTTAAGACTAACCTAAGCTTTTTTTTTTCTTCCATTTCTAAAGCCTACATTAAAATTTGATTTTATTTCAGAACTTTGTCTATTTTGGCATCTACAACATGAATATAATTTGTTGAAAGTGTTCTAGTTCTTGTTTTTTTTTTTTTTTAAAAAGCTCTTTTATGTTCCTTTATTCCTGAAGCCTGCAGGTCCCACTGGCACAATGAACATCTCTATTCATCTCAGCCTTGCGGGCACTGGCCATGCCGTCTAGGCCCTGAAATGTCCTGGACCGAGAGCTGACGTCACGTTGGCACCATTGTTCCTGTTTACATTTAGCAATTATTTACAATTTGTCCTGTGGCAGGTGTACGGTGTTCTCAAAGAGGACATAATGAGGACATGTAAAACAATGCTTGAGGAGGAATACATTTACATACACTTGAATATTTTCTTATCACCCGTTCCATTGTTGTTACTAAGTGTCATGCTTGAACAGATGAAGTCCCATTCAGGGAATAGATTTAGATGCAGGCAGATCCTGTGTGACGGAGGCTGGCATGTTGATTGTTTCCACACACAACCCATGAATAGTGCAAGCATCGGTGCGTCATAAATAGCTGCTTTTTGCTATTCGTTTTAAGAGTATTTTATGTCCCAAAACACAAAAAGAGATGCCTATGTTATAAGAAAAAATGAATAAAAAATGCAGCTGATATGCTGAATTCATTTCCGTATGTAATTTATAATACAGTGCGCAAGGCTGGCATATCGACATGGTAATACAAGTTACTTCGCAGGCTAAAAAAAACAACTTGTGGGTGTCTGTTTGCTGCTCGTTTATGGAAAAAACCTAGTTAGCTCGCAAAAGAATTCTTAAAGTTCTCTGCAAACTTAATCAATGTTAAAAATCAATTGCTTTTATCTATTTTTATATAGTGAATACACAGCACAAGTGGTATTAGATATACACTACCTCTAACAAAGTGATGAATAGATAATGTGAAATACATGTGATATGATGAATGTGCAAATGGAGTTTTTAAAGCCTTTGGTGTTAAGTCTGTACGGAACCTGGTGGGTCCTTCTGCTTGCATACAAAATGAGCTCTTATTCACCGCTGATCTGCAAGTAAGGCTAAGTGGTCATGCTGGTCAGAACATATGCACACCATGCACATGGAATCGATAAAGACATGATTAAACTGCATTCTTTTAAAAAAAAGAAAAATACCCAGCTTATACTTAAATAAAATCCTCCCAAAAGTCTTGCAATGAGTAATTGAGTTGTGATTTTAAAACTGTGTATTTCAACTCCGTGCTATCGTTTCAAACTGCTGTCTTTTGGAAAAGTCTAATTTTTGCTTTTATTTGTGAGAATCCTTATGAGTGATTAAAACCAATAGGGTGCATCTCATAGTAAATTGGGCATTTCTAGGGTTGGGGGATGGGCAATCACTCTTGCCAGTGATATATCACAAAATAGGATTAAATTAATTACTATTACTATAATACTGTAAGTCCTCTACTTTTGGCAGTAATGAGTAACATGATCAATTCAAATGAAATGATGCAGTTACAATTACTAACATTTAAATTATCTTCTTCTTGCATTCCATAAAGCTAAAAATTTTTTAACAATAATATTGCTAATTTTCATTAACTTATACTGATACATTATACTGGTTGAAACACTGAATGAGATAAACTCTGTGAAGTAAAGTGTTCTCAGTAGAATCACAACATTTTAACACATGAAAAAGTAAAAAATGACTTGTAAATAAATAGATAAAAAGTGAAAATAAAAGTTTTTTTTTAATTATTTATTTAGTGGCATTCAACCTAGACTGACTATGGCTTTAATTTAAGATGGAATCAATTCATTTATAAGTCCTATGCTCCCTAAAACAGGACGGGATATTTTAGTATTTTCCCTGCATTTGCACACCCTCTAGATTTCAGTAATGGGTTGTAATGAGCTGATTAGTTGCAGCAGGTGTGCTGGGAATGGAGAAATACTCAAATGGACAGGAAAGTGTCCTTCCAAGACCAGGGTTGGGAAGCACTGACCAAAGAAAGAGAACAACAGTGACTCTTAGCTCAAAAAGCTAAGAAAATCTGTTATTCTTTATTGAAAATTAAATAATCAAGATCAGGATCTGGAAAAAAATGTAAGTCTGACTTGGTATGTCACCTTCAATTAGCAGCAGAACAGTAATGGTAGTTTTCCCTCTATACTTTTGCTCTCACAAATCAAACTGGGGACTCACTGTTCACACTGTAAGTGATTTATCAGAATAAACTGATTTTATTCTTACAAAAAGCACTAAAGCTAACCCTATTAGAATATCGATAGACAATGGAATATTGTAAGAGCATATTTTCTGTCTGTTAGATGCATTCTTGACACTGTATTTAATTAGCTGGCTTAATACAGTCTTATGCAAATGTTTTGTCATCCTTGATAAATAACATACTTTGGTCATTTTTTAATTGAAATGTTTTCAGCATTGATGCATATTTTCTTTTAATGTCATAAATTGAACAAAGACAAACAAACAAACAAAAATAAACATTATTGTGGCCTTCTGCAAAGGTTGGACAACCTACATAATCAGTACTTTTTAACACCTCCTCTGGCAGATATCACAGCTTGCGAATGCTTTTAGAGCTAAAAGTCTTTCAGTTCTTGTACTTGGCATTTTCTCTCATTCTTCATGCAAAAGGCTTTTAGTTCTGTAATATTCTTTGGTTGTCTTGCATGCACAGCTCTCACAAATGCTTAATGATGTTTAAATCAGGAGACTGTGATGGCCATTTCAAACCTTCAGCTTGCATCTCTTGAGGTCGTCCATGGTGGATTTCGAGGTTTGTTTAGGAAAATCGTCCTGTTGTAGAAACCATCCTCTTTTCAGCTTCAGCTTTTTTACAGATGGTGTTATGTTTGCTTCCAGAATTCACTGGTATTTAGTGGAATCCATTCTTCCCTCCACTCGAGCAATGTTTCCTGTGCCACTGGCTGCAACACAACCCCAAATCATGATAGATTCACCCCCAGGGTTCATTCTGTCTGAAGTTTACATGTTCACAGAGGTAAATCAGGTGAACTGGAGATACAAAATAGCCTCTAGGTGTGACTTTATGTGCAAGTGTGTTTCTCTCTGTCTTCCCTTTTATAAACGGATGGACTAAATGTTTAGTAAAGGCATAAATTGATGAATTATTTATTTGTTGATTGATGATGCTCAGTTTTGAAAAAAGAAAAATGCAATACTATATATATATATATAAAACTTGACTTTTTTTAAACTCTCATTACCTCATTTTGCACAAAGGATTGTGGGATAGCAAGGGAAATTTACTTGCCGTGCTATGAGATTAGTTGAGCTGACTTCAACTTGGCACTGAGGAGTCAAGCGAAAACATTCTTCCATTGTTTGGGTACAATGAAGGAAGACCTACGTAGTTTCTGGACAAAGACTTTGGAAACAAACGATAATATTTATGCTCCTTGCAGCTGTCACAGGACTCTTTTTGCTGGCATCATAGCTTATATTGTTTTGAGTGTGTAACTGCCAAATTTATGGCTATGTAAAGTTAAAAAATAGCTTATTTTGTGGGTTCTCTTTGGATTCTATTGTCATCAAGAAAAATACATGAGATACAATTTAAAAATACAGGTCTATCACACGTCACAAGAAGTCTTTTTTAGAGCCAAATGTTTGAGAGTGGCGTACATGAATAAGAAGAGAATATATTAAAAATACATCACATCCTGTGTTGTAGACAGATGCCCCTCAAGCACCAAGACACTAGCAAAGGCAAGATATTCACACTGCATGCAGTGGACACATTAGAGCTGCCATGGCTCTGAATGCTTATTACTAAAGAACCCTTGAAGATCACCCTTTTAAAAGGGTGTTTAGCCTTATGTGATAGTTGACATTGCTAATGTAATCTTTAATTTTGTTGCTGTGTAGGCACTGTGGGCTTGGATAAATTAAACTGAAGGACACAAATAAGCTCCTTCTTATTACCTTTGTATTGTCCAGAGACAGTAGCTACAGCCCTGTTCTTTCTTCTTCCCCAGAAAACTGAAAACAAGTCTCGGCTAATCAGCTACGAGAACTATTATTTAAAAGGGTAGAGCAATCAGACCTCATTCTCTCTAACATGAACAAGGCACTAAAAAATCAGATACAAGGTTACTATGTAGGCTGGAAAAATCTTCATGTCCAACAACTAGTTCTGCCAATTCCTGATAAATACTTCTGGACATTTTTTAAATAAACATTTAAAATAACATTAGACTGTACAGTCCATTCATGATTCAGTATTTATACATGATTCAGGGCTCACAGCTTGAAACTGAAGTAAGAAGATAAAGTGAAAAATGATAAATTCAACAAAATAAAGCTGAACACAAACTAAGACCTTACATTTCTTATTCGTTCTTTCTTACTGTTTCAAACCTTTGGTTTTCTTGCAGTGTGTTTTCTTATTCTGCAGACCTAGAAGTGTGATGATACTCCGTCAGTTACTTGATTTAATTCACAATTCAATATTCCCACAATATTTCGAATCAAATTGGAATGAAGGAAAACAGTTTTGGCCCAGTTTGCTGATGAAACTAGAGCTGGAATGCAGAGGCTGGGTGATATGTGACATGAATGTGCTGGACTGGGTTGTTGATTGGCACTGGTTGAACACTATGACCAATGCAGTTACATCAGATGCCATAATTAATAGATTGCATATTCTGCATTGTCCAAAGTCCATGATGCGTTTTGTCAATCAATATCACAGTTGCAATATCACAGTGTTTCTGAGCAATATTACACCGCTAGATGAAAAAATGTCATTCCACTAGAATTAGATGTTCATATGCAGTGCATTGTGCATGTGTCTATCATTCCACTGTCTAACAAACTGAAAAAGCATTTACTTTGAGTTTAAGAGTTGTTGGACTCAATTTTCCAATGACAGTGACTTTTTCCATTTCCTGTTAAGTTCAGGTCCTCTTAGAGTTAAAGGAACTTTTCAAAACTCGTTTCCTCCTTGTTTCTAAACAAATACTTAGTGTGAACTGCATTATACATACATTTACATATGGTAATTCTGTATTAGGTTGATTTCATTTTAAGCTTACAGGCAGGGGCTGAGGTAGAAAAGCGTATCCTGCGTTTAGTGCATGTCAGGCTGTGGCGTACTGTTGCTCGGTGAGCTCTTTGTATTCCTGGTAAGAAGACAGCCGCCTGACAGTTTGTTTCAAAGAATGTTTTGGAATGTTTCAATACCTAAGGGGAGGTGTGCAAAGAAGGAGAAATCACAGAGGCAATTCAGTTATGCAAATCACATCACACGCTTTTCATTAATCCCTTCTGAACACTGCAAACTGTCTGCTCAGGACCTGTAAAGAACAAAAGCTGCTCAAAAGTTTCACTCGCTATCAATCTGCAGTGTCTTAATGTGGCATATGATGACAGTCAAGCGGGAAGCAGCTTTGTCACATTTTGATGGACTCTGTGATACACAGGCCCTTATTTCACCTGATTGTATTTGTAACATGAAAGCGGGGCATGCTTGTTTCATGTGATTGAGTCTATGAAACCACAAACTTAAGTATCACAAAAAATGTAATAATTTGAAATAATGATTCTACTTCTGAAGTTTGTCATAGTTTACTTGCTGAATATAACACATACATTTACATGTACATTAGTTCATTTGTCCAGTTGTGAAAGTTTTGGACTTGATTTCCTAAGAAACGTAATTTGAACGGGAGTCTATAATATCTATCACTATGAATTTGGAGCGTCTAGCTCATGTCCTCCTTTCAAAAGGAGCACCGAATAAATAATTAAATTTCAAATAAGATTTTTTTCAAAAATACCACTTTTTCTAAATTTTTCTGCTTCTTTAATTGACTTGAAACAACTATTCTTTCTAGAAGTTCAAGCAGCATCTGTGCATTTCCTACTCAGTTAGGGCCTTCGTTATGTATGTGTCACTCAGGATTTCTCTTCGATGAAACCTAATTGAAAAAAAACAAACAAGATACATAAATAATATATGTATATGGACAGATCCCCTAAAATACTCAATAAACAACTAAAGAACTGACGGAATATGTTGCGCTAACAGCATAATTGCCATCAAACATTCTGTTTTAAATCCACGTAGGGAGCGGCGTTGCAGGTCTGGCTGAAGAAGTAGATGGGGGGGAAACTAAAGTGGTGAGGATGAGGTGAGTTGGAGGAGTGTGTGTACTCTTCCTGGCTACAGGTGGCTCTGATTAAGCTTAATCTGGAAGCCCTCCTCTCTGCTATCTCCTCTCCAGGCTGCGCCCCTCTGGCTGCAGCGGCTCGGCGGCAGTCTCTGCCGTAATGAGCTCCTCAGCCACACATTGGATGCCCTGGAGTACAGTCCCCACAGAGCCATAATGAGCACTCCAGTGCACCACTCTATAGTCGCAGCCAAGGGCGCTGAGCCTGCCTCCCCACAGACAATGGTGCGCGGGTGGGCATGGCTTGTTCTCCGCTCTCCTCTCGGGGGTGTCCCGGGGGCCGGGGGCTAGTGCTCATGTGGAAGGAGGGAGGGGTGGCCTGGAGCTTGGAGTTGGCAGCAGCTACGAGCTTGCAGCTTCTTTATCTGCAATCAGCCCAACGTTACATCCAGCTGTTCAGCACTTGCCAGGTTTGGACACGTACATGGCACGGTGGCGGCCGTGAGTTAAAAAGATGAGGTGAAGAGGTCCCACTGACAATAATATACCTCAGGTTTGGACTTTCCAGACTTACCAGTTTTACTTCACAAAGGCTAATTATATTCAGATCAAATGTGGAAAGGACACGTTTAGGTCAAAATATCCATATATAGTAGACTAATATTTAAAAGGTTTGATCACAGAACAGTTTGTTCATTACCTGAAGTCATGTTTGAGGTTAACGAATGTCAGGTGAATCTTTCAAAGCAGGCAAATGGCATGACATTCTTAAATATTAGATATTTTGGGAATAATATGGTGAATCATGGTTAATATGACCAGGGCCCCAAAAAGTTTAAAACACTGGAGCACCAAAGCTTTGTAAGTTTGACCTCTTTGGTGTCACAGCCATCAGTGGTTGATTTCAGCACAAAGTTTTTCTTCACTCCTATTTACTTACAAGTTTTTCAGTTTGCTATTAATTTTCTAATGATTAAGTTTCCCCAAAACAAAGCAAGCGAACTAACAAGAATATGATTACATTGTTTTATTTGTTTTTATTTATTTATTCATTTGGCTCACACTTTTATTTAAAATGACAGGAACAATCACGCATTCAAGCATT
>JBBIGC010000033.1:6717395-6728758 GCA_037576955.1 Lepidarchus adonis
AGAGAGAGTGTGAGGAGAAAGTAAAGGTAAAGAGACACGTAGAGAGAGTGTGAGGAGGAAGGAAAGTAAAAATAAAGGTGGGCTGGAATAAGGGAAAAACAGAAAGAGAGAGTCAGAGAGAGAGAGAGAGAGAGAAAGTGAGAGAAGAAGGCTCATCACTCATGGCTACTAGCTTGTCTTTGCTCCCCGTAGCAGCTAGGAGCTATGCTGGGGCCTTAGAGTGGAGTGAGATGGGCCTGGAAGTAGCGCTTCGACAGAACTATTTACTTCTCAGATGGGTTTTTAATAGACTGTGCCGTAGCACGTTGGACAGAGGGCTGCGCAGTTCTCTTCTTTTATTCCAGTTCATGATGCATTCTCTTGCAGTGTTTTGATTATCTTCATTATTTAAATGGATTTGCATAACAATCGGCTAGATTTTATTAGCTGCAGAGATGCAGATAACAATCAGTGCAGTGTTGTTGCAGGGGCTCTTAATTACAACGCTGAATAATGTCAAGCAAATGAATCAAGCCAAGCACCTCTCATATCAGCTTTCATCACGATGGAGGGATACAGGGAGCATGCTCATTAATGCTGCTGAGTGCGTGGGTCGCGGTACCGGGTCCGAGGTGATTCTGAAGCACACTGCAGGTTAGCCTCCCTCCGCCACGCGTTTATAAATCTAGCGAACTCACAACGTTATTTATGCTATATGGCTGAGAACAGGCACTATTTCTCTTTCTAATTGCTCTTTATTTTAATGAGTTCACCTCTCTTGATCTTGAGAGGAGCCTCTGCTGGCTAGCTGCACTGCTCCTGAAACAGCTCCATCTGGGAATGAGGATTACATCGTTATTATCTTTGGGGAGGATTAAGGATTTGTGTCTACCACAGAGTGGTGCAGCAGAACACAAGTAAATTTCAACATGTTGTTATTACATATTCTCTATTGTTCCTTTTGTAATAATCTTAACAAAAAAAAAATGAATTCACAGAGGGTGATGATGTCCTACAGTGAGATACTGAATTCATTACAGGGTGTCCTGCTCTTTTTTAAAGGGGGAAGGGCTTATTGAAATACAGTTCCATCATATTTCAAAACATAATACATCATACTCCACTGAGCTGAAGGACACCAGCCAGAGAGAGATGAGGAAGGATTGTATCTGAGAAAATAGGGTAAAGGGGTGGAGAAATAGAAATGCAAATGGAATTCATGATTATACTCGTGTGCACACACACACACACAAACACACACACACACACATATGCATCCATCAGCCATAACATTAATACCGCTTGAATAATCTGGAGGCCACATCAACACCTTATTCCTCAAGCCATTCCACCTTGTTTTGGTGAGGCAGGGGGCATTGTCCTGCTAAAAGAGGCCACTGCCCTCGTGGAACAGGGTGACCATGAAGACGTGTACTCAGTCTGCCACATTTGTAGTTAGGTTGTATGTGTCAAAGTAACAATCACATGAATTCCAGGCAAAGGCTTCTGAATATTGCCCAAAATATCACACTGCAGTGTAGGGCTTTAGTTGTGGTCAGGGGTCATCATGGACACTTTGACTGGCCTGCAGCTGCACAGCCCTGTAGAAAGCTACATAAGATCTCCTTAAACTTTGCTCTGTGGAATCAAACCAGATGGTCTATCTCTCACTTCTAAAACACATCAAAGACCCCTGTCAGCTGTTCCAATATTTGGTCAATTCTAACCAATCCATACCAGGAACAAGCTGTTTAACGTATCTCTCTGTGGTTGTAATGTTGTGGCTGATTGGAGTATGTGTGCATGCATTAAAACAGCCCACATTACAACTTACACAGTATTTCCTCTTCCTGTCTTCTCAGGGTCGCATAACTCACACTGATGTGTCTGTCAGCAGTGAATACAAAGGTTGCAGGGTAGTTTTCCCTGAAAGAAATACACACACACACATACACACACACACACATTTATGATAAAAGTTAACACTGGGGGCCCTGTTAAACAATTAACCTTTCTCTTCCTTTGGCTATATTTGACATTTAAATTCTTAACATGAATCAATATAATTGCTTGCTCCCAAATATGTCAAAGGTTTACATCTAGTGGCACACAGTGCTGGAACGCCCCTAGCCATGAACGACCTTTGGCAGTGTGGCAACCTGATTTGATCCGTTTGCGCGGTGCTGAGGCCTATAAAGCCCATCCTTAGCCCTGTCCAAACCCATTAGCTCATCCACTTACAATGGTAGTGCTGAACAAAGGTAAGTACCTCACAGGTTATTGTAGCCTGACCACCTCTTATTTGTGTGGGTGGTACGCGTGGGCATGTGTGTATGTGTATGTGTGTTGAAAGCCTTCTGTTTCCATCTGGGCACAAGCCTTGATTTGATGGCTCTGATCAGCTGAGTGGAGCTGTAGGATTAAGAGGAGCATGAGGTTGGAATTGGTCTAATCATGAAGGATGCTGCCGTGAATGGAAACGGCATGACATTGTCTTTTCAGGGGAAAAAACGAAGCTCTTTATTAGTACTGGAAGGTGCAGCAGTCTGGGGAGCCAGAGGCTGCCTTCTGAACAGCCCACCATTGTGTGGGTGCACACACAGCTAACAGATGCTAAATAATAAGGCAGCTTCCAAAATAACATTTTAGTATTTTAGTCTGTAATAAAAAAGGAGAAAAAGGCAGAAGAGTAAATCAGAAATGTATGTAATGTTCTAGGAATAAAATGTGTCTTACATTCTGCTGATTTACACTCTCAAAAGAGGCCTGGGTACTACCCTTTGTAAGCTTATGCTTGTAGGGGAACACAATTTAATAACATAGTGAGTCATACACGTTCAGTTTTTCCCCATTTTTTCATTGCCAAGACATGACAGAACCATAGAAACATATAAAGAATGTTTTGTGTTTCCTAAAAATGAGAAAATACTGAATTAGAATGAGAAATAGTTAATTCACACTTGTCATATTGCCTCATGTTTTTGATATATTCAATTTCTAAAAATTAATCGACCATAATAGATCCTAAATTTATATATATAGTCACAACAATCCCACTGCCCACCAGCCCCCAATCTGGACAATTCAGCAAATATACCATGACTGTGTATTTGCAGTAATATCAGTTCTCTGAAGAGCATGTGTACTTAAAAATAATATTTTTTTTATATGTGTACCCCCTTCATCAAACCCAAGGTCACTTTACAGAGACAACAGTTAACAAGTATTACCAATATAGAATACAGCAAACACAAACAGTAATAACAGAGAAACTGCTTACTTAGTTTAAGTAAAAGTGTCATAGGTGGAGGTGTAACATTGGAATAAATGATTGGTTGGGGTTTGGGTTTTGAAAGATGGTAAGGAGGAGGTATTGAGAAGATTTAGTGGAAGATAATTCCAGAGTTCGGGGACAAGACCAGTGAATGATCTGCCTCCCATTGAGTTAAGGTGAACTTTGTGAACAGAATCAGAGGAGCAAAGAGAACGGGCAGGAGAGTATGAGTGAAGGAGTTCAGAAAGATAGGGAGGAGCAGAACCATGGAGAGAACCATGGGTAATAAAAAGTAGTTTGTACTGAACTCGATAGGACATTGGTAGCCAATGAAGTTGATCAGCAAAACATTATTTGAGAATTTAAATTGTAGGCCTATCGGATTATTTTAATCTAACATTAGGACACCTTCAGCGATGTTATATCTCTATATTTAATGTAGTTTAATATTGTACTGCTTTAAACCCCAAGAGATATTTTCCAGAATGCAGTAATAACTAAAATGTGTCATATGATCATTCATGTGAACAATTATTTAACTGACAAATGTACAAAGTAAATATTTTTAACAGTTACATACCAACTTAATTGCACTTTGTAAACATACATTACACAAAGTAAAGCAAAGTAAATAGCAGGAACATTCTCAACTAAAGTTGGGACTGAGGCATGTTTGCTAATGTGTTACATCACCTCTTCTTTTTGCACTTTTAAATTGTTTTGGAATGATGATACTATTTGTAGTAGTTTTGCGAATGGGAATTTTGTCCATTCTTGCTTAATATAAGCTACTCAGCAGCCTGTGGTGGATGTTGTCTGTTTCACCTCCTCACAATTCCCCATACATTTTTAATAGGAGATAGATCTGGACTGGCAGCAGGATGGTAAAGCACATGTACTCTATGAAGACATGCAGTTGTAGCCCATGCAAAATGTGTTCTGGCTTTTTTCTGCTAAAATAAGCATGAATGTCCCACAAAGAGACACCGTCTTTATGGCAGCATATGTATCTCTAAAATCCTAATACACGCCTCAGAGTCAATGGTACATTCACATATATGCAACTCACCCATACCATGGGCACCTCCATACCGTCACAGCTGACTTTTTACTGATAACAATCTGAATGATTTTCATCTTTGGCACAGAGAGCAACCATTTTCTTCAGAAAAAAATAACACACAGTTCCACAGTCTTTCGTTGTATCTGAAATTAGCTCAGACCTAAAAAATATTGGACTGTGTTAAGTGACAATGATTTTCCGAAGTACTCCCGAGCTCAGGTGGCTATATTTGTCACAGTAGCATAATGGTTTCTTAGGCAACGCCACCTGGGGGATTGAACCTGTAGATGCCCATTCAACAGTGGTTCCTGATCTTGCCCTTTATGCACTGAAATATCTCTGAATCTTTTCACAATATTTTGTATGTTCAGAGTCAGAATCAGAAAACTTTATTGATCCCTGTGGAAATTACTTATGCTACAACTGCACAGAGAGACAGATACACACAGTCACAAAATAGACACTGAGTAGCTGTAAAGAGTTAAATAATAATAATAAAAAACAATACACATAAAATAAAGAATAAAGTAAAAGGTTTGAGAAAGATTAAGTGCTATAAAGATAATCTCTAACAACAAAATCCTAATTTATAAACTCTGTTATTACAGAAACTATATACTATGTATAGTCAGGTTATGTACAGTAGAAGTTAAAGACTTAAATTCCCAGTAATCTTGCATTGAGAAATGTTCCATTTTCACTGACCAACTCTCACAGATTTTGGCATAAAGGGTTAAGTCACTATCCATTCTTGCAATGTCTTAGTCTTTAATAAATTCTCCTTTTATACCCAATCATGATACCTTGTCTGTGATCAATTATTCTGCTTAGTGTAGAGTCTTTCAAACCTTTTCAATATTATTTGAACTCCCCAACTTTTGTTGAGTGTGTTGCACCAATCATATTCTAAATGTTTGTATTTATACAAAATACAGTTAACGTGCTCAGTAAAGCTACTGAAAATATGTTCTTTGTACTAAATAAAGTTCACTATGAATTAACATTTTTACATATTTTTGTTCTTATTACATTCTTGAAAACCTTTTTGGAAATAGGGTTTGTAGATTCTGTAACAAACCATCCGTGACAATACACTTTTTTCTGCTATCTGAATCAATGGATAGAAATGGAAAGGATGGAAAAAGTAAAAAAAAAAAAATAGGGGGAAAAAACATCTGTTGTTTGTGTGTTCATGAATGTTTGCTTCTACTAGCTCCCAATGCAAGCCATTTAAAATTCTCTTTTAAAAACTTCTAGCTTTGGGAAGGTGAAGTCAGTGTCTATTTCATTCTAGTTTGACAGGTATCAAGCAAACAAGATCTCAAGATAGAGTTTGTTCAGTGAGCTTCAAGTCTCTTTTTTAGAAAACATTGAATTTTGCCACAATGTGTGATAAGAATGTAGTGTTTTCTAATGCCTCTTCACCTACCTACATGAAAAAGAATTCCAAAAAACATGGAGTGCAAGCCTCCATAAGGGTTGGACCTCTTGTCCATCAACTTAAAGATCATTATTTCACTTGCTTCCACCAATGGACTGACTGGCTATGTAATTTAGCCAACAGGCAGTGATTTGCATACGTGGTTGCTAATTTCACTTCAAAGTTAGACTTTTCCTTTGTGTCTTAATTGAATCTTTATTCTAATCAGGGCAGCTGTGGTCTTAGCTGCCTTAGACCTACACTACTGGGTAGGTTATGTCAGGTTGCTGACATTTGATTGAACATAAAGGAGTCAAACCTGAAAAAGCAATAAGGAATGGAAATGAAATGAGGGCAGAGCTGCAGTGAGACCAAAAGTATAAGGATAATAGAACCAGCCAGGGTGACATATTTCATAAAACCCTCGGAAATCAGTCCATTAGAACTCGACATACATTTGGCCTAAGTGAGTTTTACTCTTGTCTAAAGCCAGCCAGCAGTTCCTTTCAAGTCTACAGCTTTAGGAATAGACGATTTGAGCAAACAATTTGCATATAAACCACTCTGAATTTAAACAGAATGAAATAAAAATACGCATACACACACTCAGAGACAACAATAAGCCACTCTGTGTAGAAGTAAACTGGTCAACTGCTTGTGTTAAGCTTTTAAAGCACAACATAAGGACATGAATGGCCTTAATGGATTGGGTCAAGCTTCATAATGGACTGATGCCATTTTGTGTCAAATGTATTATCCCGTAACAAAATATGTTGCTCTGATTTTAGCGTCAGAGGAAAGCAAAAAAGAAAGCAAAATGTTATTTTTCTTCATGGACCTCCTAAGAATACGCATTACTTAGTGCATCCAAATACCAGTTAACATTTTCAAGCTAAGACCCCAAATCACAGCACGGCCTGAGCTTCATTCAGCCAGAGTTATATCTTGTTGCACACATTCTAGTGGCTGAGCTCTTCAGCTGGTGCCTCGAAGAAGTTCAGCAAAGCCGGTTCTTCTGTTCTTCTCCCTAGGAGACGAGGATCAGCAGGCAGAAGCCCTTTCGTCCCTCTGTGGAGTGTGTGTGTGGAACACTTGGCCTTGTCCCTGGGTGCTGCCAGGATCAGAGCAGCGCATGGCCATCATCTCGATGCTGGCAGCGCACAAAGCAGGCTTGGAATGACAAATTGGTCTGAGACACTGACGGGCATGTGCCAGGAAAGAATGTGCTGCACCAAATGGGCAATCTGAACTAAATTTACACAAGCTGAACACACAAGCGCCACTTCAATGGGTACACACACGTGATTACTTTAAAGGGCTGATATGCATAATCACCGTAAAGCCGCGAAGGCAACGTAGAAGTGCGACACACTTGGAGGTGTAATGTACGGTGCAACGATGGAAGTTGCGATGAAACTCGTCAAGTGTTTAGGGAAAAGGGAGTTGCCAGGTTAGTCTATAAGGAATTCTGAAGGTTATCATATTCTCGATTTCAGGCTGCAGTAGATGTGTGTTACTTCACAGTAAATAAATAAATAAATAAATTAGATAAAAAGATAAAAAATGTAAAAACACTATCATCTGTTTTCTGTGATGCCCATTGGCACACCAGACCTAGTTCTAATAACAGACATCAAATGAATCTCATCGTTAAAGCATGTGATACCAGAGAAAAAAAATTAGGACTTTGAAGTGTGCTGAAAAATTGCACCCGGAACATCCTTGAATTTCCAGTTGTGTGGTCATATATCAAATGTAGTCAGATTTTCACCACAAGTCCCCAGCCACTGGAAAAGTGTAGTCTGCAATAAAAGTGTGGTTAGCACTATGAGCGATAAGGCTATTTACTTGCTCAGGAGCTGTTATCATCGCTGCAATTATAGTGCAATTGTTTCTCTCTGTGTCTTCGGCTTTCTGGACACCGGTTCTGCTGCACTACTATGGAAACATGAGGCTTGTTCTGTGTGGGGATATGTCTCTTCCTCACACTGCATGACAGGAGCAGATGATGTGGCTTTGTGCCGTATATGAATTCAATCTGAAACTAGAGATATGATTAGATGCATTTTTGAGGATATGCTCATTAATTGGCTCTATTTGGCCCTGGATGTTAAAATTATTAATACAGTTGTCATATAAAGTAGGGATGGGTATAGTTATCAGAATACCACTGTTTTAGAACAAAAATATTTTTTCCGTTTTCTTTATTTTTTTTGCATAATTTGACAGTATCTGCGGCCATGTCTCATACATTCATGATTAACAGACCAATCAGTGGTCCAAAACTGCTTGTGATTAAAGATAGGGATTTGTTCGTATTTCTCGAAATCTTTTTTAACATCCCAATTGCAATGAATTTATTAAATGCTCTAAAAAAAACAAAAATCTGTTACCTGCTGCATCTTTGCATTTGGTTGCTTTGTATTTTATTTTTTCTCAAGGATATATTGGAAGTCTTTTTCTGTAACATTTTCTTTGGCAATATAAAAAAACAATCCTGACTGTCTAAACCAGTCTAAAGTATTTGAAAAGGTGACGTGTCATTTCATGTAAAGTGAAGTAAAATTGTGCTGGGTACTTAGCACAACAGTATACAGTATATGGTGCTACCAACAAACATATTCTACAGTATAACCTGTTCATTCTGTAGCTCAGTGCTGTGTTAAATCACATAAATGCACTATGGGATAAAAGCGAGGTGGCAGAGGCAGTGTGATGCTCTGGGCAATGTTTGGACATGTACCACGAGCAGTACAATGTGTCCCGCCACACTGCGGAAATGGTCCAGGAACAAACTGAAGATCATGACAACCTGACCTCCATTTTTCCCAGATTTTGAATAGAGCACCTTTGGGATATGCTGGACTAGTCTAATCCGTGGTGGCCCCACCTCACGATTGGACAAAATGATCTGCTGCTAGTGCCTTGGTGTCAGAAACCACAACACACCTTCCGAGGTCTTTTGGGATCCATGTCTGGAAGAGTCAGAGCTGTTTCGGTGGCATGAGGGGAACCATATACAGTTTTTTGACAGGTGGTTCATAGACACATGCAGAACATACTAAATGAGCTGAGAACTAGCTGACCTGAGGTTCAAGATGAGATATGAGTCACCATCATGTTTGAATCATTTTCAAAATTCACACATGTCTCTCTTCAAGCATACTATATTCATAGGCAATGGCCAGACATACAAAATATAGACTCAAAAGAAAAAAGAATGTAACTTACCTGTCAGGCCACATCAGGCTGAATCTATGAGTTTAGACTGAACGTGACTGACAGGACCCATTTCAGAATGTGGCAGATGGGTACTTTGACAGTCTAAGATTTTTTTTTTCTGTATTAAAAGAATATTCAATGTGGATTTGATGGTTTGTGCCCGAAACCACACCTTATCGTGATTTCAGGTAGACCACTCAAATAGAAAGCTTTCATTGCTTGAAGCCACATCAAAAATAATTGTTTTGATTTGTCCTGGACTTTATTTGGCAGCAGAATTAATTGGAAACGGTCCTGGGGAGCAATAAAATGTGATTTTATTCTTCTGCGGATATGTTTACTAAAATGCTTCCTTCCCTTGCAAAATTTTTAATTTCCACTATATCAGTCACATGCCAACCTCCCTACCCCCTCCTTTCTTTTTCCCCTTATTTATTTTTTATTTATTTATTTTTTTTGGCTGGAAATGATAAATGTACAGTATGGCCCTTTGATTGTATGGCCAAGACAGCCGCTAAATTATACTGCTCAGTCTGGGGGCCTGGAGTTGCCTAAGGCTCTGAAATTGCTAATGATCAGCTGTGGAGAGGCGCTTTGATAGCAGTGCCTGGGGACTCCGGAGCAGATCTGCTGTTGTGTGTTGAGAAAGCTCACTTCACACTGGAAACCTTGCTCCATTTTTCTTACTAAAATTGGGGTTGGGGGCTGGGGGGTGCTGCTGTCTGTAATGGAAGATATGGCAGGAAAAAGTAAGAGAATAATGTTGAACTTCATCCCCCGGCTCACTCTTAAAGCAAGGTGTGCGGGCAGACAGGCTGCGTTTACCAAGCTTATTACCAAACACAGCTGACAGCTACTCTGGTCATTTGACTAAACCTGGTTTGTACGACTGTTTTGCTGTAAACTAGGCTATTTCAGGGCCTGTTACATGCTTTATTTTCCCCAGCTGTCATCTTCTCTTGTCATATTATGCGGTGCCAACAGCAATGGGATCTGGGGAGAGTTATGCGTTTCTTTTTTCTTTTTTTTTCTCTCTTCTTCTTCATTTTTTTATTCCTCCAAGATCAAAAACAGCAGGGGTCACATGCTCATAAGCATCTGATAATCCTTAAAATACAACCTCGCTTTAATCCTACTGAGAAATGCTGAAAAATGTCTTTTTTTTCTCTTTCCCTCTCTTACTCTCTCTCTCTCTCTCTCTTTCTCTCTCTCTCTCTCTCTCTCTCTCTCTCTCTCTCACTCCCTCTCTCCCCCTCTCTTTCTCTCTCTCACTCTCTTTCTCTCTTTCTCTCTCTCCCTCTCTTTCTCTCTCTCACTCCCTCTTTCTCCCTCTCTTTCTCTCTCTCTCTTTCTCCCTCTCTCTCACTCCCTCTCTCTCTCTCTCTTTTTCTCTCTCCCTCCCTCTCTCTCCCTCTCTTTCTCTCTCTCTCACTCTCTCTCTTTCTCTCTCTCACTCTCTCTCACCCCCTCTCTCTCTCCCTCTCTTTTAAAATTAAACGACGTCTGTCGTAAACAGAGGTGACAAAACAAGGAGCAAGTTGATGGGAATGCGACTTATTTAATCTTCAGCGCTCTTGAGTGGCAGCCAGGAAGTGGAGCGTACAAAGCCTCCCAGTGTGTGAGGAGAATGTTGCTGGGCCAGGCAGCGTCCCAGTGCCCGCAGTGCCAGAATAGGCCCGCGCTCGCCTTAGCCCCCAGTGAATGGCCTTCTTGTTTGTGGTTTTTAAAAGGGCCTCATCTGAGAGGACGCTGAATCTGCTCCACCTGGCGCGAATTGGAGAAGACAAGTTAATGTAACTGTGCTCACACCTCCTTCAAGAGATGGCTTTTAGAGCAAAAAAAACTACTCTGCTGCTCATTTGTGCCAATTCTCAGCTTCAAGCTTTTGTCTCAGCTCATCTGCAGGGCTTGCTTAGAGAGAAAAAATCTGTTTGTGTCTTCTTTCAAGACATGTCGCATATATATATATATATATATATATATATATATATATATCCGTTTTTTACCAGCAACATGCAACATTACCACTGCATGATAAATTGATTAGCTCATTTGTCATTACTGTAGTTGCATAGATGGTCTACACTGTGTCTCTTTGTCATTTTCCTTCAGATTCCATAATGAATGCATATCTCATGCACAGCTAGATTGCATTAGCCGGGTGATAAAATATTCATGCATTACATTTAAGCTTCTCTAAAACAGTAATAAATGAACATATTTTCTATGAACAGCTTTGTTTTGTTATGCTAAGAGAATGAAATGTGATTTTTAATGCTGTTAATCCCTTTAAAACACATAGCAAACTCATTACTCCCCGAGGAGAGGCCTGTTTGTGTGTGTGTGTGTGTGTGTGTGTGTGTGTGTGTGTGTGTGTGTGTGTGTGTGTGTGTGTGTGTGTGTGT
>JBBIGC010000033.1:6732085-6744320 GCA_037576955.1 Lepidarchus adonis
GCTTCAAGCGAAGTTTTCTTTTTTTTTCTGGTTCTGCAGACGCAGAACAGGCCTAGGTCAGAGCGAATGATGCTGACAGCGGCTCTCTTAAATAAACACGTCCTCTGAGCTGCCCTTGCAACCAGGGGAAGGTGTACGTTATTAGCCTCTCCTTCTTGGCTACCTATGTCAGCGGCGCTCGGGTTACAATATCAGGTATTGTTTAAAACACACTCATTAAAGGGAAAAGCTGCTGCCTCGGGGAAGCGTGCGGAGAAGCAGAGGTGCCGGGCAGTAATTGGTCAGCTGCATAGAAATTAATAAGCCAGGATTATCATTCCTGTGCTTCCTGGGAGTCTGGCTATTGCAGACGTTGGGACAAAAAGGCCCTTGTTGAGCGGGGGCTGTTGAGGACTGCTGTGGAGGGCCTTTTCTTTTATGAAGCTGTGGGTGTGAAGCTAAGTTTCCCCCACACTTCACGCTGACTCCTCTAAGTGGTAATGAAATATAGATGTTGAAGCCCGGACAGTTCAATGTTTCATCTCTCTCGGTGATACCATAAGGAAGCCATTAATAGTGTCAAGGTGCATTAGTTGTACCACGGGAAGATAATTGGATATGAGGAAATGACTGGCGGCACCTGCTTGGAGTCAACTGGGCCTCCCAGAGGTAGTCGGGGAGAAGTTTTGGGGCCTTATTCCCCATCCTGAATGCCCCAGTGCTACTTATTTTACCTCTCACATATGAGGTCACTTTAAAGATGGCCGTTTTCTCCATGTGTTACCTTTGTCGCTGTGCAAGGGCCTTGCATCCTGCATAATCACAAACAGCAGGACCATCTGTTGTTGCCTTGTTGGCTTACCTAAGCGTAACCCTTTTAGTGTCGTATTTCATGTATCTGTCTGATGTAGAGGCGTATTTACAAAATGGTAATTGCCTAATGAATTCTTGTTTTGGACTTGGTGCATATGTTGTGCGGAAACGCTATAATTATTAGCAGAGTCATTCATGTGGGAGGAAAAGCAGGGGAAACAGCGAATAGCACCTTGTAACTATCACTTAAGGTTTTATTCCAGCACCAGTTATTAATTATTTTAACCTTTGCTCACTTACTTGGCAGTTTTGATTCTTCTGATTCAGTGCGTGAGCAATAGGTCATGTTGTTTCATTTACACATAGGATCATGTAACAACACTTTACTGCAACACTTTTGTGTCTTAAGCCCAGACGATGAATCCGTGCACTTGTTTTTTCTCTTGTAGAACCAGAACCAGACTCCTGACAAGGCATTTCCTGCAGTCCACTCCACGTGTCCCCACAAGGTGAGTCATTCTCCAAACTGATTTCTGTCCTGTACTATTTCTTGATGTGGCCCATTGATGTGGAATGGTTTTCCATGATCATGTCTTCATAATGAAGTTTGGAAACTTGACTTCCTTCCTTCCAAATGTTTGCAATCTTCAACTGAAATTCCTAGAGATGCTTAAAAATGTTTTATTCCCTTTTGCCTTAGGTAGGACATTACTATTGGGGTGGGGCATGATTTTCTTTTTTTTTTAATCTATTACCTCAGATTTATCCTCCTCAGCATGTGCCTTATCTCAAGCTAGAGATGAAAATAGGATTTTGTACTGTACCACTCTATTTCTGCAAGCAAACAAGCAGCAGGATTATCACTGATTTCATGCTTCGGGATTCAGCAAAACAGAAATAACAGTTACATTCTCATTATTTGGAAGAGTTGAAATAATCACACATCCTGTTTTAACTAAGATTTTCTTTTAAATCGGGCATTCTCTGCTTTCTTCCCCCCACAATCTTTTCAGCGGCTCTTTGCCTTGTCTGCATGTGAACGTGCTAATGTGCTGGATTGCGAAACCTCACACTATTTTCTTTCCGCTAACCCCAAATGTGTCAAAATGCTCATGTCCTTTTCTGGATGACTACCGGGGTCAAGAATAAAGACTCAGCTGGAGTTGCCGAAAAACGGGGGAGGAAAGTGGCATGTCTGACAGCCTGTCACCAAGTGGTCAAACTCAAACTCTGCCTTAAATGTACTGCCTTAATGCCCTGACTGCCATCTTTAGTGACCGGGAAGGTGCAGCCGCAAGCTGCGAACTATTTATATCTTTGCATGTTGCACAAAATGACATGAGAGCTCGCTGTAGCGCAATATAAAAAAGGCAATCAGCTTTGTCCTGAACTGCTTGACACAGAAGCAGGCTCTAATTGCTGGCCTGTCCTTCTCTCGGGTCCATGCTGCGCCTGTCGAGATCACCTCTAATGACACTTTCCGTACACTGCTGATGCGCTATGAGTCAACGGACGGCTGCCCAGGTCCGTATACATTGTCCTTGAAATATGGGCAGCTTTGCAATTCCCATGTTGCTGTCAGCTCCCCTTGGAACAACCGAGCTGGACTGAGGTAATGAAGGGATGCCACAGATTTGTGATGGCGTTAACAGTTTCCCTGCGACCAGCAGAACATAATCTCTGTCTCGTCTCTTTCCATTAGCGTCTGTGATCTGCACAAACCAATATGCAAAGAAAGCAATGGAGCGGTGGAGTAATTTGGTGTGTCACTCGGCCCGGAATGAAAGTATAATGGCTAAATGGTTGGATATGATTTATATAATAGGAATGTCTTATTATGTGGCACTAAGACCATTCCTATTTTCTTCCTCAGTATTGTATGCATCCTCGATGAAAGGGAGCTAATGAACAGAGAGCCTTTAAAAGCATGGTGATTATATAAAACGGAAGTGGGGGAGAGGAGGAGAGAGAGAGGCAGGAACAGAGAGAGGGGAGTGAGAGTTACCCTGGAGAGAGAGAGTAGAGACAGAGACAGAGAGAGAGAGAAAGAGAGAGAGTCAGGAAGAGAGGAGCGGAGGGGGTGGAGACAACACTAAGTATACATAATTGCTGCTTGACACATTGGCCAAATTCTGCTGTGCCAGTATTGCAGTGAAGATGATTAACGGCTGTCTGTGTGGGTGGGCAACTTGGTCACCCAGGGCCTTCGGTTTCCATAGCGATTGTACTCCAAAAGCTATACATTAGATTTTGAGAAGTCCCCGAGGCTCGAGCATTGTTAAATTACACAATAATATCTTACATTATGCGCTTTGTCCCGACTCCCGTAATTCATTCCAGACAATGCTATTCACAGTGGGGTCAATGGTGGGAATGGAGAGACTCCCAATTTCGGCCCCTCTATCAGAACGTGAAGCATGGCACACCTCGGTGCTTAGTGCTGATGAAGTGCTCCCGACTCGAGGAAAGCGATCATTTGTCCGACATTACAACAGGCACGTCTCTGCAGGAGATCCGGCTGATAACCCCACTTGATATGCCAGGGCTTTGTTGAACTCTGTTCGTCAGCATGCAGGCTTAACCGTCGAGTTGCCACAGAGTTGTGCAAGAAGCACATAGCTCTAGCCCCCATGTTGGGCCTACAAATCAGATGGCAGATGGAGCAGGATTCGACCCCTCCCTCCCCCTGTGTGTGGTGCATGCTAAACCCTGGCACCAGCAGCCATCCAAGCTTGGTGGCACCCCTCCCCCGGCCCAAGCAAAACGCGGGCACATTTCTTCTGATAGAGGCTCGTTGTCTCCGTAATGCCAAACCTGTTCTGTTTCTGCGTTCCCTTTGAAAACTGCGCTACATGACTGTGCACTAGTGCACTCCCTTTCTCACCCGCTCTCTCTCAGGCTCAAAAACACAGCATTTGCAATGAGGGGGAAGCCGGCAGTGAATAAGCACATCTTAATAATGATTCATACGAGATAATAAATGGAAATCCCTCCAGCGTCTAAACACGGAGACTAGTCATGCAGCAATTAAACTTCGTAGCATGTAAAACTCAAGGCAGCAGGCTTTGGGTTTTGGGGGGGTCGGCTTGCATACGCCATTCAGCGTGAGTAGGCGTGATCCTGGAAGACAAGCAGCAAAATGCCTGCCCCCACACCACGGTCTCCTTTGTGTTGCCTGGGGATGCTTTGGCGGACATCTTCAAGACAAACATGTAGCAGAGCTGGAAAAAATCACAATCCGAAAGGTCAGCTGTGACCTGTGGGTGCAGGGCTGCACTGAGCCTGTCACCAGAGCGCACGGCATGTCCATGTCAAACAGAGAAAAGGTACACCATGCTGCCAGTCAGCCTCTGCCATACAGCAGCTTTGTGTGTGTGTGTGTGTGTGTAGCATTTGTGGTACAGCTTGAACTTGTATGCAATCAGCTCATATGTGATGTACTCTAGGCTGACTCACATAGAAGCCTGGCCTAAATTGAAATGCATGACTCAAGACTATGGCTGGATTGATGGAACAGACATCCTGGATTGGATCAGTGTTCAGCCATGTTGAATCCATCATTTGGGTCAATCGTACTTAACAAGTTGACAGCGAGCCCCGACCATTGTCACAATTCATAACCAAATGAGTCCGTTAGTTAGCTATCAGACTAACACTTTGACTCCAGACAGATGTTTTCTCTTGATTGGGATGTAAGTGAACAGTTGCTATAGCAAGAGGGTTGCCAAATGGAAAGCATTTCTCAGAGAAAGCACAATAAATTGCTTTGTTTACACAAGCAGCATGCTGGATGCTTTCCAGCCTCTAGCCATGTCGCCATGGAAGTATTACTGATCACAGTAACTTATTGCAGCAGCCATATTTGATGCATTACCCAAACAAAGAAGTACAGTGAATGTTTGCTCATTTTATTTCCGGTGTCATTTAGTATTATTATTAATTTTTTTGGTTGGTGCATCCGGTTCTGAATATTCCCCCTCACATTACATCCTACAGGTAAAAGGAAAATGTATATACTGCAATGAGCTTATTGTATTTATGTATATTTTTTTCAGTCAGGTAGTTAGATTTGTGTGTATATATATATATATATATAAAAATTTTGTTGAGATATTAACTACTTAAATATGCTTATGTTTTTATATATTTCAACTTTGGACAACATTAAAACTTTTATTTTATTTGGGAAAACTTTTTTTTTTTATTTAAAGACTCCAGAGTGATGAGTTTACTGAATACATACTAATCTAATTTTAGTTCAAAATCTAGCACATATCTAGGAATGAACAATATATTAATAAATAATTCTGTAAAATTCTTCGGGGTAAGAAACGAACATCTACATTAATGAATGTAAATCACATACAAATTTTTCAGACACAAAATCTTGACACATCAAAGCAACACCAGCAAGCAAGCCAGAGTAAGGCTAATGAACATTTCAGACATTTTAGGGTTGGTTTTTGATAAATGTGGGGAATACTGAAATAAAATAACATGCGTGACATAAACACACTGGAATCTTTCAGAAATTTGTTAGGCGTTCTGTATCGTCACTGGACTAAAATAACAGTCCACACACAGACAGGAGAACAGGAGAATTCTTAAAACATATAAACAAACAAACAAAACAGCAATCAACATCAATGATGACAATTATGTCCATAACACATAGAGTAACTCCCACTGAGGGTTAATGGACAGTGAAAAGATCCAGAAGTGAAGCTTTAACTGCACAACTGAGACCTTAATGTGATTCCTAACATTTATTTACTTTTTCAGGTGAATTATTAATTCAGAGAAAGCAGGAGTTAGAGCGGTTGAATAGATGTGAACATATATATATTGACTAAATGTGCTGATTTAAACAGATTTTATGACATGTGTTGATTCCACTTTGAGACATGTTGGAATTTAGCCAAAAATGAGAATTTATTTTACAGATTTTACATATTATATATCTTCCAATAGTAGCCCCAGCTTTTATTCAAAAACTATTGGGACGCCCTGGCATTTAATAGAGACAGGCGTTTGTTGAAGGCTATTATTCTCCTCACAGACGGAATGGTGATGGTTTTTACAGCCACAAAATGTCATGCAGCTTCTTCGCATTTATTTTTACAGAAGATAAAACATCACGACTAAAATCATCCCTCTGTCTGTTCGGTGGTGATACTTGTCTGAGATTGGCTGTTATTGTGGGAGTGGTTTAGCACCGAGTTAAACCAAGTTTAAACAGAGCCGCTTAATATCCGTCAATAACCCTCAGATATCGCGACAGAAATGAGTAATTATGCGTGTTACACTCATATTACTGTTTTCATAAATCAGAGGTTTGTTTAACGTGACGTTTCTTCAGACCCGGCGTTTATTGGGAACATGCGTCAATAAGAAACGGGCTATTATTAGAAGATATACAGATTTTCCTTAACACATGTTTTTATGTTTGCTCTCTGATTGCAGTCCGCTTACATTTTTTGGGCCTAAAGCTCTTTTCTGTTAGTTACACATTAAGTGTCACTGTAGTGTGTCGCTTCCACTTTAATTGGCATAGCTTTGTATTTTATTCTATTTATTTATTAATTTATTTATAGCCTTATTAAAACTGAGCCTGTGCACACAGCATTGCATTCATACACTTGGCCCTCAGAAGGTCCTCTGCTGCAGTTTGACCCCGCTAATGAAGAGATGAAAGGAATGCTAACTCCTGGAATTACAACTGTAAACCCACTCTGATTAGGTGATTTATTGCATGAGAACGAGATTCATTTGTCTCATTCTTCACACATGTTCCAATATTAATCAGTTGGAGTTTGCAGATCGCAGGCAAGACATAATACTTTTTCCCCCCTCACCTTTTATTATCCCACCTCGAAAGCCATGGCATATTTCTGCCGGTGTTTAGTTAAACCAATCAGGGATTCCAATGTCTCCCATCCAATCAATTAAGCGCAAATCAGTGCACGGCCCTTTGATATGGAACCATTTGTCAAATGAGTGCGTTTGGCAGAGTGCAGGTAGCCCTGCGTCAGGGGCTCGCTGTGCTATCCACCTGGAAATCTATTTGTTCAGATGGGCATTCCTCGTGTCCTCCATCCTGTTAATGGGGTGTCATTGCACTCGCTGGATTTTGCTTCAACTGGGAGCCATAGGCTTTTTCCATGCATTAGCCTCAGGACCGCACAGCTTAACCTCTTAATTTTTTGAAAGCTCTTGCTCAGAGAACGCTAGATATTATTTCACAGTACACTAGCCATTAGGATTCAAATGATTCTCTCTATGCTGTTGCTTACTTATTGCATTTTCGGTCACTTGATACTCTGAGCTACCTTTAGCATAACATCAGCGCATTAACCGTGATCTTATTTTACGCCATTATTGGCTAATTTGTGGTGGGAGGTGGGAGAATCCTGGGTTACCTAGGCGTAGGTAATTGCTGATTGTGTTGTATGCGGAAGAGGACAGGCTCTGAGGGGTTATTAAGATGAGCCCTCGCACCGTTTAATGATGCGCTCATCTTTCTTTGTTTCTGATGGCTCTCAGAAGAACTCCTGAAGAAAACTTCACCTAATTTCCTTCTAAAGCCCAGAGTCTAATTTAGAGAGCGAGATGCAAAGTCTTTTTTTGTCTTGTTTGTTTTGTTTTGATTTTTTTTTTTAGCCGGATTAAATAAAACCCTTCAAATGCTTGAATTTCTTTTAAGCAAGGAAATAAGATATTTCTTTTAATTAGGACATTCACGAGCGTAGCATTATTCGGGTTCTTTACTATGCAGTTCTTTTTCAAGCAGTCCTTTATCCCTCTCATTATGCATCAATGCAATGCGATGAGTTGACATCAGTGTCAGCTTTCTTCGCTTTGTACTGAGACAAGCTCTCTGGTGCTTGATGTACGTTCTTCGGGACTCACTCTATAGATGAGTTACTGCTCACAAACAGTACAAAGACTCACTAAATGAAAAGAGACACATGCGTGGAAAAGATAAAAAAAGACATGGGTGCTGCATTGATTCAAAATGTAATTGAAGTAAGAGACAAGCAGATAACGCTCCAGTGATCGCATTTCTATAATACATACCTGATCTTCCATATTGACCGGAAAGATGCTGCACCATCATGCCTCAACTGCATTCAACTGCTGTGTTTATGTTTTCAATTACGGCAGCGAATGGGCAGATGCGCAACGTACTCATTTCTGTAGCTCTTCTCTGCTGCTTTATCTTCATAATTTCAACTAGCGCTGAATGAATAGACCACAGACTGCTATCAAACTCTTGCCTTCCACTCACATACAATTAATCAATCACTTGCACATGTGATTTGTGCCGGCTGACATTCTATTACGCGTCCCATTTCTTTGTTATGACTTCCATGGCAATAGCTGGGAACAAAAGGCCAAGAGGTATCTCCAGTGCGGAATTAACACTTACACAGCATTCCCTATGACGTGATGTAATAACCCATCTTCAGGAGACCGTATTTTTCTTTTCCGATTTGGAGTTACATGCTAATGCCACTGAGTTACAGACACCCCTGAGAAGCACAGTGTCTCTTGCAGTGAGTTAACGGCATACGGACTAACATGCAGGAAGCTCCCATAAGCTTAAAAGCAAATTAATGCCTTTCACCTTCACGCAACCTCTCCCTCCCTTGCCTCTTTATGCTATTATTCATGGAGACTCACAATGCCAAGTTGGGAAATAATTTGTGTACTATTCTTAAATATGTCCCCAACCTCGTTTTTCCCCACTGAGACGTGGCGGATTGAATAAATGAGGAACTTGTTTGCATTCATTTTTAATGTAAATATTTTTTGGAATGACGTAATCCTTTCGCTTCAGTTTATTACAAAGAATGTATGATACTGAGATCTCTCTGCTGCCCTCCAATGGGAAATTTCCTAAAGAAAGGGTGGGAGGAAATTGCATTGGAATGATGATCATTAAGAGGCTGTAAGACTGGAGTTGAAAAAAAGAAAAGGGAAAAAAAAAACGATGACGTTCATGGCATTGCCTAGAATTTTCCATTTGCTTTAAATATTTCAGTTCGGTATTTTCTTTTGGGTCTTGTACAAGCTGCGAGGGGGGAATGAAGCCTCTGCGTTCAAAAGCAAAAGGAATAAAACATCATAACTGCCCGGTGACCTCATTAGACTCAATGCCTCCAATCTCCAACAGATATTGCTTTGACTTTGTCATTGTTAACATTCCCTGTCCGACTGAAAGGTTGTTTGCGTGGGACTGATAATAAGACTTAAGGAGATGTTCTTGCACAGGTTGAGCTCTAAAGCGTCCACTAGGGACCAGTGGTTTACTGCTCCTAGAAGTAGGCAACATAACACTGATTATTAGCATGGCCATGCTCTGGAAAGCTTCAGACTGCACTGAACTCTGAAGGCTCATAACACTTTGCACAGCGAACAACATATGTTGATGCGGTTAGTGGCTGCCAGAAATCAGTGTGGGGTCTGGACTAGAACGCATGGCGGAGTTTCTCTGAGCTGCATATGCTTAAGCTATGGGCCACATTTAGAGACACAGGCCTATTTTAATAGAGCATTTTCATGCGCTACCCCTTTCCCGCCCGATGGCAATATAATATGATTCATAGGGTATTAATGGCCAGTCAGTGTTAATCAAAACATAAACAGAGAATGACTCAAATAAACCTTAATGTCCTTGTAAATTAATCGACCACAAAGATCATCTTGCCCTTGATGCCGTGCAGGCAAAATATTGTGTTGTGTTCATAACCTACAATATTTATACACATGATTTGTTTTATGTTTTTCTGCCTTTGTCCTTTTTTACTTTCTCAAACTGTAAAAGTGCACACCAGCAGTATCTAGGAGAAACAGCCATTTGAGCCCCACATGGGTTAATCATGTGCAGGCAATTGAGCCCCTTTGGGCAACCCAGTTGGGGCCACTAACAGGGCCTTGCTATGCTACTAATGGGGCCCGTGTGGCCTCACATGGGCCCCTTATTGTGTTTTCTTACATGAGCTAATGACAGGGCCAGGGTTGGCTCCAGGTTCTCCCCTTATAGGCAAGAAAGGCAGTCAACCTGGGACCCAAATACTTTATAACACATGTTGCATATATGTTATTTTAAACTTACATATAGAGTATGTGTGATATTTTATATGACTCCATTACATGTAATTAGCAACAGGCTTCCTTTTCTATGACAACATAATGTAACACAGTAATGCCCATTGTTTTTTTTCCTATTTTGGCTATTTCAGTATAAAAGTAAAAATGACATGTACATGAATAATTAATCCTTTATCTACGTTTAATCTGACAAAGTACAAAACAAAACTGTGTTTTTGTGAAAGAATCCTCCCATGTAATGCTTGAGTTTCAGAATGCGCAGTATCTTGTTTGCATTATAAATAAGAAAAGAGAAGAAAAAGTAACTTTCAACTATAAAGAGCAGTTTAGTAATATGAAACAGGAAAAAACATGATCATTCCAAACTATTCAATAACAAACTCATTTATTTGAACTAGATTTTTTAAGTCGCTTACTCCAAAAAAACAAATGTCTTTGGATCCCCAGCTTGTCTCACATGCTTTGATGTACTGAGTCTTTGGACTTATTGTAGGTGGCTTCTCATGGCTGATAATGTCTAGAGGCGGACATCTTTTTTTATTACAATCACGACTGAATTCACAGAGGAACCAAGGTCAATCCAACCTAAAATAAACATTTTTTTCTAATCTGAAATAATGAATTCATATTTTAGGTCTGCTTTGCTAATTAGCTAATGGGTTTAATCAGATGTGGTTATTAAGTCAGGATGCTGATTGTAGGGCTGGTCTGTAGGGTTGTAGCCCAAAAGAACTGGAGTCAGACACATGTGCATTTGACAGATAACCAAGTCTTTGTGTTGTGGGTTATTATTTATTGTAGCACAGCGATATACCATCTGGTAAATAGTTATGAACTATATTTTGGAGAAACTGATTCACAAACAGTAAAATATCACAGCTTGTCAAAATATTCTTGCTGAAACAGAAACAATCTATTGATAACCACTTTCAGGAGCATTAAGTTGACCCCAAAGTGCAAGAAAACAATTGTTATAATATTTGTTCGGTTTTGAGTTAGCCATTTTTTTCTTTTCCTTCTATTTCTAAGCCTTGTTCTATAGGGCACCGTGTATTGTGCTGCTCAGTACTTCTTACTGGACACGTTTTGCCTGATGTGGGATGCTGATTCCTCTCAGCTTTCGGGATATAAAGGGATATCCTGCAAAGCCGAGGCTACATCACACGGCAATAGCAAGTGCCAGGCCAGCAGAATACGAGCATGTCCAACCCAGTGCATTTTCCAAATATCAGATGCTGTTTGTAATACTACCACAGTGTGCTTAGTGTTCCCGAGGTGGAAAATCCATATTGAAAGGGCAGTTTGAGTACCTTTTTTTGCGAAATGCTTTGGCTGACAAACAGCGGTTCTACGATAGCCTTTTCAATGTCACATTTTTACAAGCCCTCTTGCTGGGAGGACTCACTTTTTTCTGTGTACACACAAACGACTACATCCAAATCCAGCTTGACACAGCACGGCACTCGCCTAAAATCACAGATTTACACATTCTCTCTTTTCTTATCCTTACTTACCCTCCTTGCATGATCAAGCCTGTTGGCTTTTGCCGTCTTCTACTTTCTTTTAACTGCACTTCTGTTTGAAGAAGTCAAACACATGACCTTCTCTTTCTGCCTTCAGCTTAATGGGTTGCATTGTTTTGCCTCTCCTCCATCCAAAGACACCCGCTCAAATGTGTGTAAATACAGCAAAGGGAGCACAGATTTCTGAAAGAAGGTTGGTCCTCATTTGTAATATCGAGAAAGCCTCTTGGCAGACATCTTTTCCGTGCCAACTGCAATTACAAGCCTTAAAAGACACTGAAATAATAAGGAACGACTTGTGCTGAGACTAAGAGAGGCCCATGAATACTTGAAATGCTGCACATGGCTTGCTGTTATTGTGTTAATTAGTCTGGGCTTATTAAGATCACCCCGCCATGCTTTCTCTCTCTGTGTAAATTACTCAAGTCCACCGTGATTATGCATCTGTTTCCATCAGGCCGAAATCAATCTTAACAATCAATAACCATTGCTATTAATGTTAGAGGACTAAGAGCCAAGTCAATATCTCTAAGTGTATCAGAAGTGTAAATAAACAGTTGAGTGGTCCGAACCAGCCGGGGCAAGCTGACGGTCAGCTCGAAAGATTTTCTTATTGTTCGTTCTGCTCCTTTTAATGAATGTTTGTTTGATCAGTAGCTCCAGAACAATTTAAAAACCCAGCACAACTGCTTTTAAATCTCTGTCAATAATAAAGATTTCAGCAAATTGCACACACACACACAGACACACACAGACACACAGACACACAGACACACACACAGACACACACACACACAGACACACAC
>JBBIGC010000033.1:6744420-6756720 GCA_037576955.1 Lepidarchus adonis
GTGTGTGTGTGTGTGTGTGTGTGTGTGTGTGTGTGTGTGTGTGTGTGTGTGTGTGTGTGTGTGTGTGTGTGTGACCTTGGCAGAGATGGGGTTTAGGAGTGTGCTGTAATGATGGCTGATTGCTGGGGAATGGTGGAGAATGAAGAAGAGAGAGCAGGAAACAGAGAGGGAAGGAGAAGGAGGGTGGACAAGAGGTCTGTGTAATTGCAGCACTCGTGGGCCTGGGCCTCCTTTGGTACAGTGATGTAGGGGTGCATCTCAGAAAAAGAAAGAGAAAGAAAGGTAAGGAAAGGGTAGAAGATGGAGAAACACACACACAGACACACACAGACACACACACACACACACAGACACACATACACACACAGACACACAGACATACACACACACCGTGTTGGAGGGGGAAGAATGCTGAGTTGCATCTTAAGAACAACATACCCACTGTGAAGCATCAGGGTGGAATCATTATGCTTTGGGGCTGCTTTTCTGCAAAGGGGACAGAACAACTGATCCATATTTAGGAAAGGACGAATGGGGTCGTGTATCGTGGGAAAACCTCCTTCCATCACTGAGATCATTGAAGATGAAACATGGCTGGATCTTCCAGCATGACAATGATCCCAAACATACCACCCGCGCAATAAAGGAGTGACTACGTAAAAAGCATTTCAAGGTTCTGGAGTGGTCTAGCCAGTCTCCTGACCTCAATCCAATAGAGAATCTGTGGAGGGAGTTGAAAGTCTGTGTTGCCCAGCAACAGCCCCAAAACATCCCAGCTCCTGAGAAGATCTGCATGGAAGAATGTTTTCTTCAGGAAACATTTGACCAACCAAGATTACATTACAAAGTATTGAGGTGAACTTTTGTTATCGACCAAATACTAATTTTGTGCAACATTACACAAATAAATTCTTTAAAAATCATACAGTGTGATTTCCTAGATTTTAGATTCTGTCTCTCACAGTTAAGGTGAACCTATGATGAACATTACACACCTCGTTCATATTTTTAAGTGGAACAACTTGAAGAATCAGTGGCTGCCTAATACCTTTTTGCCACACTGTATAGGTACATACACACATATTTGTATTCTGTATATTGTATATACGGTATACATGTGGTATATTGTGCTGTATGTATATAAAGGATATAAGGATATAAAATATCCTGCATACTTTACCAGACCTCAAATTAACACATTAAAGGCCATTATTCTGATTATGATTATGATAACCAATCTTATTTGCTACACAAATGCTCACTTTGCATTTCAAAAATATAGTTACATATATACTTTATAATTTTTCTCTTTAATTAAATTTTTTTTCTGTTTTTTACTAGTTGACCAATACAATGAAAAAGTATTCAAGGTTTAAGCTAAATATTACTGTCGGGACAGCAGTTAAAAGTTGTTTTTGCTAACCGACGTTAGGCTGCATGCTGTTTTTACTGGTCCAATGGTAAGAGAGAGAGAGAAGCTGTACAAATACACAGTGGTGTGTAATTAAGCCTTAGGGTTTAGGGGGTGGGGTTGAGTAAGGGATTCAGAGATAAAGAGATACAGAGATAGAGAGAGAGAGACAGAAAGGGCAAGAGAGACAATAAGAGAGAGAGATACAGAGAGGGAGAGGGTAAGAGAGACAGATGAGAAGTCAGAACATCACTCCTCTATTCTCTATCCTTCTGCCTGTCTCTCTGTCAGCCCTGGAACCATGGAGACTGACACACTGTGTCTGGGTCAAGGACTGTTAGTGAAGAGACAGTCCACACACACGTGTGTGTCAAGGCAGAGAGCGAGAGAGAAAGCCCCAAAGCAAGAGAGATAACACCTACTGCACTGCACTACATTACTCTGTACAGACTCACACTGAGAGCTTGTAGAGTGGTGATGTGGCAGGGAGGTGTCAGTGTGTGTGTGTGTGTGCGTGTGTGTGGGTGTGTGTGTGTGTGTGTGTGTGTACGGTCTGCCATGCTGCTCTCTCTTGGCCACAGCTCACAGTGTGTGAATATGTGTGTGCGCGCATGAGGCCGATGTAAGCCAGTGGAGTGGCAAATTACAGCAGGCCTACAGCTGTAGGCCGACATTATGATTAATTTGATCAGTAATTTCTCCTGTTTTTCATTCTAATCGCTGCGACCATTCTGCTGTGGCAGGTCTTTCAGATCTAATTAAGATCAATTCCGGTGTAACTGGCTCACCCTGCATGCACAGAGTGCACACACACACACACACACACACACACACGCAAATCCCCGAGCTTCCTCAGCATGGAGAAACCCCGCTGCCCCGATCAATCAACTCCCACAAATCCAGCCGCCCCACTAATCAGCCCATTAACACACTTAAGCAAATTTTATAATCTTCTCTGTCTGTCATCACACGGCCAGTTCCACACTGACTTCTCCACCTCTCTCTCTCTCTCTCTCTCTCTCTCTCTCTCTCTCATTTACTGTGATGTTGTGCCCATGGGGCGATGTGCTGTAATAGCAAACTTTGATATTAACCATTGGAAGTCTACTTATTATTACTGTGTTATAATAATAAAATTTATGTAATAAGATCATTCATAAAACATACATAATACACACACTTCACACCATTAAGCCACAACTCCATTGAGAGATGAAGTAAAGAACATTGATGGTTATTTAATTACAGTGGGACATGTCAGGGAGCAAGAAAACAGTCCGTCTTGAATTTGATTTGGAAGCAGGAAAAATAAGCAGGAGTGTAAGAATCTTATTGTGAAGGCATTCAACCCTACAGGTCTTGTGGAATGTTCCAGGTATGGAATGAACCAAAAACTGAACCAAGGAAGGAAAATCTGTAAATCAATAACAAGGTAATGGGCACCCAAGGCTCACTGATGCATGTGGTGGAGTGAAGGCTTGCCTAGCTCGTCCACAGGTTTCAGAATGGCTTTCTAACGCAAATCTTTTATCTAGAGCTTATCTATATCATTCAAAATAACAGTGAATAAAACAGTGCTAATCAAAGCAAAACTGACTAAAATAAAAAATAAAAAAATATATACTTAGAAATTTTTAAAAGAAAGAAAAGAAAGAAATTCAACAAAAGAAAAAGACAAAACAAGCTAATGAAAAAAGAGAGATAGAAAACAAAGAAAAAATTAGCAAATGAAAAAGAATGAAAAATAAAATAAAAAGAAGGAAAAAGAAGAAAACAAGAAAGCAAGAAAGCAAGAAAGCAAGAAAGAAAGAAAGAAAGAAAGAAAGAAAGAAAGAAAGAAAGAAAGAAAGAAAGAACGAGATTAGATTCGTATTAGATTCAGCTTTTAGGTTCAAGATGAGAGATGTGAGAGTGAGCTAACTTTGTTTTCGGACACACTGTAACATTATCCCAGTGAAATGTTAACACAATGTCATGGTGTCAGTTCAGTTAAAGGGGGCCCTCAGGTCCTGTCTGATGGTAGGAGACCTGCTCATCCTCCCATACTCGAGTGATTACTGAGGGTTGAAGGGGAGAAACAAGGAGAGAAAAGGGAAAAATGTGTGTTGTGCTTACGTTACCAGGAGGGGTAATTATGAGGGGCTCGGGAAACACACTTTCCCATAATTCTCTGGGTGTTTGTGGCACCTAAGCATTGTTGTCCCTCAAGGCCAGAAGCAACACTCGGGTGAAGCCCAGTGAAACTCATTTTCTGACACACATGCAAGGCCAATTATGGACTCGGCCCCCCAGGAGGGAAATGGCAAGCAGCAAATGGAGCATACAAACACAGACACAGACACACACAGACACACACAGACACACAGACACACACACACACAAACTATCAAAAAATGAAGGCCAACATTAACGCTGTATGACAGATGCTCTGTTTGGCGATCAGACTTACCGGGTTGGCCTTCATTCCCTACATGCGTCAATGAGTTTTGGGTGCCCCTGACCCCTTTGTCAGTTTACGTTATCCTTCCTCTGATCACTCTTGTTATTTATTCTTTTGTACCCAAAGCACTGTGGCTCAGATCCTCATCTCTTCAGCTGTGCACTTGCAGCCTAATATATAGTGTGTAGTGAAATAACTAGATAGAAAATGTCAGAAGTGGTAACGTTATGGCTGATCAGCTAGCCGATGTTAACTGTCTTCTCCAGTTTTATTCAGAACTAGGTTTGAGTGTTTCCTTTACAAATAAACTGAAATGCATGTATATGTCTAATAATGTCATAGCATTACATATATTGAACCATGAATAAACAGCATAACTGGCTTGAAGGTGATTTAACAACACTAACAAAAATTAACATTATGCTAGCAGTGGTATTTGGACAAGCAAACTCTCATTTAGCATGGCTGCTGGATTTGCATGATTATGTAATCAATCAATCAATCAATCAATCAATCAAACATTTCTGTGCATTCTGTGCTTTATTTTTTTTTATGCTACTACAGGTTGTACTAGACTGTGTATAACCTAGGTTGTGACAACCAAATCAAATCAAATTATTTGAATCTGAACAGATTTTAAGCTACACATTTTATCCCAATGAGTGGGCGAAGAAATTCATGTAATAAACAGTGACGTACAGTTGAATGCACAACGATTTAAGTTAAAGTCTGTTTTGTATATGTAATAGATAAAAATAATGCTGCTTTAAATTTCAAGCTCTACATGAATGGTAAGCCAGCACTAGCTACAAATGTACAATACTAGCAAGAGTCAACTAGCAGAGGTTAAAATGTATATTATATCTAAAAATAAAATCTGATTTATGGCCTAATATGCTTTGAGATAAACATCTGCTCCAATTCGCTTTCACTAGGTAAAAAAATAAATAAATAAAACAATACACCCTGAATATGACACCTGCAGATTCACCATAGTAGGCCACCATATTTACGCAAACACCTGAATCCATATGGTGCCCATATGCTGAAATATGAATCAGATGGAACCTGTGTGGAGCTCTTGCTGTGTTCACAAAGTTATCCAGCATCATTAATCAGCGTCCCCGTCAGGTGTCTTGTTTGCCAGACGAGGCCTAAGTGACAGTGATAAGTGATCTTCCTCTTGTTCCACCATGAGCCCTAATACACTGGGCTTTTCGCATTATCGAGTGAAGACAATGGCAGTGCCACTCTAGATGAACGAATGTGTCAGGTCACTCAATAGGAGAAAGATCTAAACCATTGACAATTTAAATGTCATGCGGAAGAAACTATAGCTGAAGGGGGCAGCAGAAGTGAGCTCCCATCACCCCTCAACCACCCGTACCCCCTCCTCCGTTTGTCAAAGCTGTTCGGTTCGTGACCTCCAGACGTTCTCCTTAGCTATTGTTCAGAAATGACATCAGCCAGGTGCTTGGTGGGATAAATCAGTGCCACATGTAGAACAAGGTCTGACTTTAGCTTTGATGAGCCGTTCCAGGATGCGTGGAGGGCACAGGGCAAGGGACAAAAAGTTACAGAGGGCCCAGACTCTTATGTGAAGCATACCAATAACCTGAAACCTTCATAAAAGCTTTACCCTCAGTTTCAACCTCTCCATCTTGATGCGTTTACTTAGTCTGCTGAAAATGTTGTTTGATATTGCCTTATCCAATAGACTGTTAATGTAAAAAATCAAAAGGAAAGCTCTGAGCAGCACCAGCGCTTCTTTCCATCCTCTACCTGTAGTTCTTGCATCAACGGTTTCTGTACGTCCTATGCATTAAGTTAGATGCAGCATTATTATTGAGGATGTCCTTCAACCATGTGTGCTTTCAGAGGACAGCTTGACAAAACTCACATTGAATTTAGCTGAAAGCATATCTAATTGAATTTTAATACATAATTAAATCAAGCAATAAATCAGTTCATCTCCCTTTGCAACCAGCTATTCAGCACTCCTGAGCATCTCAAGCCAATTGTGATGAAGTTATTACCAGACTCGGTGTGATGCTACTGAATGGCTGGATAACCAGAGAGGCCATGGAGAGACCTTTTGGAGGGCAACCATATAACAAGGACAAGTTCACTAGTAAATCATTTTGCAGATTTCAGTGTTTTTTTTCTCCTTTCATTTCCAAAAGCAGAGGTGGTAGTTTACCCACAGGAAGCTCCCAGGGAGCATGAGGCCGTTCTCTTGATGAAGAACCAGATCAAACTGGTCTAATTTCCTAAATGAATCCTCCAGAACTATTACTGGCGAGCCCAACCTCTGCATAATGTGATGAGCAAAGGGAACATTGATGAACTTTTTTAATTATTATGCCGCTTGGGAATTTGACACTGCCAGTGCAGGGATCTACACCGTCAGGCTTTTTGCCGCTTTTTCAACTCCTTTTTAATTCACCTAATTTGTCGGTCCAAATGAAACACTGAAAGGTTAGAGTGTGGAGTAATTAACAGCACCAGGCCTAATGAAATGAGGGGATGGTGTGTACCATGAGGATCAATACAGGTCTTTAAGTGTGGCCTGCCTAGGAATTGTTCAGGGAAATACAAACCACTTAATAGTAATAAGCTGATGAAAAGCCAACAGGTCCACATGTGTTAAATGAGATGTCACTTGGATGTGCTAACACATTGAGACAAACTTGCATGTTCGCAGACCGTCTGAGATGGATGTGCCTAAGGGAGTGTCCCCTTCAAAGTATGTAATTTAATGTGAAATCCCTTACCTTAAGTGATTTTGGAGGAATTTATTCAACATGCAGAGCTGGAAAATGAATTAGCAGTGACGTGAATTGCTGGTTTTGAGCACAGAAATGGAAGCCAGTGACCACACTGAACTGTGTATATGTAGTTGAAAAATATATCCACATATTATAGTGGTCAGACTAAAACACTGACTTTTCTTCTGTGTTTTGTTACATTTCACATATTTGTTCACTGTGTTAAAATTTCATGACAAACCATTTATGAATAACCAAATTATTTTAATTAAGTGTTGTCTGACACTCAGTTATACAGTATAGATTTTTTTTCTTTTCTTGTAGAGCAACCTTATTGTTTCAACAGTGTTTATATTTTTGAAGTAGCCTATTTGTTTTAAAATAGAATTCATACATAATTCACTTTCTATATGTACACACACACACACACACACACACACACACACACCACACACACACACACACACACACACCACACACACACACACACACACACACACACACACACATATATAACTTTTTAAAGTGTATTAATAAATGTAATACATGTCTTAATAATTTATAATAATTAATAAATAAACAATAAAAGATTGAAATAGTTTACTAAACATCCAATACAATTAAATATTTAGGGAACAGTGTTTTTTATTTCATAATTATCATTATTTTCATATTTCACAAATACTGTACAATGATTAAGAACATTCTCATTACTGAATAATCTTCAGAATCATTTTAAAACTATAGTTATTTGTTTTATTGAAAACTGTGTTGTTTCAGTAGTGACATCATTGCTAGCACAACAATGTTAAAACACTTGTGAAAAAGCAAGAAAAACCTTCTCACTCCAAAAATGCACTTAATTTTTCTTTGCATGTCTCCAGAGTGGCACATTATTGAGAATGTCACCTGGTAGCCTCAGTGTTCCTTACACATTACCCTGAACACGAACAGTGCTTTGGCATAGTCTGTACTAGGGAGTTTGCCATTTTCTTTTCTTTCTCGTGACAGGACGTACTGATTCAATGGGGGTTTACGCATTAGTGTTTCATGGTCTCCCTTAGATATGTTAAACCATTTGGGGGAATTTTGTATGGCTGATGGCTGAAGCTTTAGCTCCAGACGAAGCACACTTACCTTTCACTAACCATTTAGACTTATTGTCATTTTGCTTTTTTGTAACTATAAATATAATCACATACTGTAGCTATTCAGTCATATTTACATTATCAGATCTGACACCACAGGTGGGGAGATTTGCACATGGATGTTGTTTTATTTTACCTTTAGAAAGTATTGCATTTTTCCAAAAAAATGTGGTTTACTCTGTCTGTGGTGCTATTTTTAGACATTGCATACGCCACATACACTCTTTGTTGTTCAGTTGGTAAAAATGGACACGCCACTTTATTTGAGACTGAGTCTATTCATAAATACTGACTGTCCAATCATAACTTAAATAAATATGCTACATTGCTGAATATTACATTGCCTATTAGAACTAAAATCTTATTTATGTGGCTATATTAACTTTCTAACTTTGGCTACCAGATGTCTTTCTTTTTTGAGCAAATCCAAAAGCTTATGTCACAAACCCACATCTCCAACCATAACCCACAGCTGCCCTACTATCACCTGGACAGTATGCTTTACTCAAATTATCATCCCCCAGCCCCTGATAATATGTCCTTTTTAAATTCTATCATCCAGCTTGAGGCTCTATGGTAACGGCAAGTACACGGCAACAGCACCAAACCAAGCATTATGCTCAAAAATAACATTTTAATATAAAGTTTTAATCATTAAACTACTTCCAAACACATTGTAAAAAGACTGAATGAATTTCTTCACTTATTTCAGCTACAAGTGAAGATTAATTCTGTGAATTACATGATAAGGCATTTCAAGGCGTATTTCACCATGGGAGACTTAAAAGGGTTAACTGTAGGAAACTATTATTCAATACAGGGGGACACCTACAAGGACTGGGAATTCAATTTAAATTGCATACAAAAAAGCTCTCTCTTCCTGTCTTATTCTTTAGTCTGAAAACTCAGCACAGAAAGGATATTTCTTTACCTTCATAGATTGAGAGAAAATGTGAAGTGGCTAGGTGCCAAAACATACTTAGCCAAGCTGCAAAAAGTTGACCTTTAAAAGTGCCAACAAAGTGCTTAAACACAATGAGCACGAGAAATGATATATACTTGAGAGAAAGTAAAAGAGAGAGTAAAACACCTCATTTAGCATAGATCCAATGCAAGGTGTGTGGCGACAGCACTTCTGCATGTATATATATATATAGCAGCCTCCCGAAATTGACCCCAACCCTCCAGACCACTTCTTTTTCATTTCTTTTTCATTCAGCAAATTCAGGCAGAGAAAAGACAGCTTAGGAAAATTTCTCTGTGAGAAACCACAATAGTCAACAAATAATTACCCATGGATTCAGATGAACTGGGTCCATATATTAGTCTTCATTTTCCTAAATGACTATTTATGATAGCAGCGCATGCTCATGCATATGCTCCATTTATCTGTGTATGGTGTGCATGTGTGGGCGGCTGTGTGCGTGCGTGCCTCACTAAGTGTAAGGTGCAGTGAGATATTGCGCTCTCAAAGCTGTGCCGTATTTCACATCAGCAAATATGGGCACATAAACAAGGCTCCCCGGGTAACCGTCTGATAGCAGGCCACATGATCCTCTCACCTCCACTTAACAGCTGAGGTGGAAGTCCAGGGCCTGTCAGACGGTTCTGCAAGGCTGAGCCGCTACGACAGCTTGTGCTTGACCGTCATTCCACTGCTTTAGCGCGCCGAGCCCCTTCACTGCTCTCCCTGCCAAAGAGCTTCCAGTCGTGAGTGGAGTTACCTGAACCTGTGGAAGGATAAGACTGTTTCTCAAGCTTCGATGCTGCTTAGAGTAATAAACTGCAGACAGCTGGAGAGGGTAGTGAAGCACACAGTGCCGGAGGGGGGTTTACGAACCTGGGAAGGAATTTCTTCAGAACCATGTGAATGAATAAAATAAAATAAAATAAAATAAAATAAAATAAAATAGGGATTTAATAAAAACGACATTTTAAACTACATGCATTACCTGCTCGTGCTAGTTAAGTAGGATCTAAAGAAGGCGCACTCTTAATGTCTTAGAAAATCAATGAAACATGAAATTTGACCAGGAGTTTTCAAACTTTTTTATGCAATTGCATGTAGTTTGAAATGCAACTGATTTATTACAGAGGGAAGTTATTTACCTCAAGGACCGGGCTACAGTAAGATTGGGGTTGGGTTGTAATTAATAGATAATGTGCATTATGTTTATGAAGGTTTGGCTAGTCTCTGGACACACCTTCTCGTTCAGTGTTTTCCTTATTTTTACTACTCTCTACATTGTAGATACATACTGAAGACATCAAATATATAAATCAAGATATATGGAATTATGTAGAAAAAGTAAAAAATGATACATTACTCTAAATATTTTTTATATTTTAGATTCCTCTAAGTAGCCACCCTTTGCTTTGTTTACTGTGCTGCAAACCCTTGGCTTTCTCTCAATGAGATTCATGATGTAGTCACCTGAAGTGGTTTTCTCTTCACGTGTCAGGGTCTTGTCAGAAATCATTTGTGGAATTTCTTGCTTCGTAATGGGGTTGGGAGCATCAGTTTTGTTGTGTAGAAGTCAGATTGAAACACAGCTGATAGAACCATTCAGCTCAGTGAAGAGATACATCCATCCATCATTACTTTAAGAACTGAAGGTCAGTCAGTCTGGAAAATTGCAAAAACTTTGAACGTGTTTAAATTTTGACTGGTAGTTTATCTTGAAAAAAGATCAACTTGTGCATTTTATTTAAACAAAATTAAATGGAAATAGAAACTGTTTTGCATTAATTACATCAAATTCCAGTCTACCATTCTAATACAGTATGTACATAGAGATCATTTTAGTGGTTGCCCACATACAGATACAGATAGAAACATTTTGTAAAGTTAATTGAAAATAAAGGAAATTAAACCTAGGAACTGTTACATTTAAAAGATTAATATTTTAGTATTAATATAGTTTTTAACTGCACTTTGTTGGAAATATGTCACATTTGCTTCCTTTTTTATGCTTTTCTGTGGCTGGTTCGCATATAGTATGGATTTATTTATGCCAGATGTCTTTGATTTGATCAATATGTATGTAGCACCCATTCATTCATTTTACTTTTCCAGCTTCTATATTTGGTCTCTAGGGCAAAAAGAACAATTCGTTGTCCTCACTGCAGCATGAGAGAGGGTTTGGCTTTGCATAAACCTTATTTTTTTTATTTATTTCTTTTTTCTATTATTTTTTCTTTTACCCTTTTTTAGTAAGGTTGAACAGTGTAGAACATCATTCGTCAGAAACCGGCAGTACAGGGCGACTGTTATTGAAGAAGGTTAGGCTCATTATAGATTTCGTCCTACATTCATGGCCACTTTGAGATGAATAAGAATTTCCATTTGACCAATGGGCTCGGCTTTATGGGGACATAAAATAAAAAGCACAGTTGGGACTTGGGTTCCCAGTGGCATGAACTTAGTCCAGCCATCAGCAGTGCTGATCCAACCCCATGCTGGTAGCATGGCATGGAGGGGGGGTGGAATTGGCTCGTAATGGCTCCTCAACGCACTAGGTCCAGAGAGACAGGTTTGGGAGGGAGCAAGAGCAGTTGAAGGACAACACCACACAAGTGGTCCCCGGAGAGCCCAGAGCCCAAAGTGAATGTTTCCTTCGCACGGCAGACATCGCGAGAGGGCTGTGACCCCTGCAAGGACATCTTAAACAACAGCCTTACACAGCTAGGCACAAATGCCGAAAACACCTCAACCATATGGCAAATTTAACGAGCGCAGGCAGGGCCCATGTTTATTTATGTATTCTGAATAAACCGAGCATACAGTGGTCGCCTGTAACAATGTACAGGCAAGTTTGACGTAGATAAAACTTGGATAAAGTTCAATCGTATGCCAGGTGTCTTTGGATATAAACACATTCAGGTGGTGAAACTTTTTGAAGGTGCTAAGACACCTCACTGCGCACTATTCATCAGAATAATGCACTGAGCTATAAATGTACCAGGAGACCAGGAGATGGATTAGCATGCCTACTGATTATAACGGCAGCTTTCTCACAGCTGAGGAACTATACAGAAGTGCTGGAGAGACTTGTTGGCATCAAGAGACATTTCCATGTACAGCACATAATTTGAGCTAGCAGAAGCCTGTGACTCTACTAATTGCTCAAGAAAAGCTACTCAGAGCAACTCATACCAAACTCATTTTTCTTACGTTCATTTAAATAATGGGGCCCGGAAACTGATTTCTTTCCAAATTTTCAAGTCATTTTAATCTCAGAAACCAAGTTGTGACATTTTTAATCCCCCCACATGTGAGAAGCCAAAATGAAGACTCCACTGCATTCCATCAGTGCGGGTCTGGTCAGGAAGATGCAGAGCACAGAGGATAGTTCATAATAAACAATGTTTGAGTCTATTCATTCATTTTTTGGTTGTTTTTGATTTTTGGATCCTGTAAAAAAATACAGACTATATATCACTTCATCTGCCCAGAGCCAGTGCACACACACACACACACACACACACACACACACACACACACACACACACACACACACACACACACACACA
>JBBIGC010000033.1:6756820-6781879 GCA_037576955.1 Lepidarchus adonis
TGTGTGTGTGTGTGTGTGTGTGTGTGTGTGTGTGTGTGTGTGTGTGTGTGTGTGTGTGTGTGTGTGTGTGCATTTTTCAAATTGCTCACCGTATTTCCTCAACAACAGGCCGTCCCACATTATAGACCGCCCCATTCTGTAAACTACAGAAAATGCTAATTCAGGTTTTCAAACTCTAAGATAAGTCGCCCCATGTTATTAGCCGCAGAGTTACAGAATTTACTGATCTGAAGAAAAAGCACCTTACTTGACGCCCCTGGAGAACTTTGCAGCGCTATAACGATAGTAACATTATACAGTAGTTGAATGTGAACAATTAAAATTATACAATTTGAATCTTACTGATATCATACTGCAACGCAAGAACTTTGCTGCAGAATTTAAGCTCCAGGTCGTTGTTTTCCCGAAGCAACATCTGCAATATCTGAGACAAATGCAAGTCTAACATCAGCAACAGCAAAGCAGCACAGGTCACAATTGACAACATTTACGGATCTGATTTTGAAGGATTTGAAGAAAGTTAAGTCTAATAATTTTAGCATTTCGTTGTTTCTAATTTTATATTGAAGAATACACTTAAAGACTGCAGTACCCCCACCCTCCAGTCATTCAAACGAAAATTAAAAACTCATCTTTTCCCAGCCAAGGACTCCAACAGCTTTTGTTTCTTTATTTCTGTTAAATGTAGCTTTTCTGAGCTTGTGTTATACACTAGGATGTAATGTAGCAAAGGCCTGAAAAAGTTTAAAAGAGGCTGGATGCAGCAGCGCTATTTAAGTGAGAGAACATGTCAATGATCTACCTTTGCTTCGTGTTGCTTTTCAAACTGTTCATTGCTGCAGTAAACAGCACTTTTAAATTTAACTAATCATTTGGGGATGTTGCCTTTTGTACTGAATTATACTTTTATAATATAATTATACCTTTTTTTTAGATTTAGATTTAAGCAAGCCGCACCCAATACCAGGTTTGCAAAATCAGTATCCATTTCAGGTCATGGGGAAGCTGAAGCTAATCCCAGCTATCTATGTCAAATCAGATTACATTCTGTACAAGAGGCCAACACATAGCAGGGCAACACAGAGCATATATATATATATATATTCCCTTTCATAAAGCATTACAGTGAAAGTAGCACAACCCAAATTGCCACAGAACAATGGGTCATGCCATTTTACCCCATTGTAATTCTGTGTAAATCACCTAATGTAGCCAGAATAATTTGCTCCTTTTGAATGGATCCCATTTGATATAATACATTTGCCATTATTTTCCTGCAGTATAGCATGAACACTAGGGACTAAGTTCTGACCCCTAGAGGCTAAAGCCAGCCCCCGAGAATAATAAAATATTACATCCATTTGAATGTTTATAGAACTTTCCCTGCATGAGAATACAGAAGAGGAATGACCTGTTAGACTCTTTCTCTGCTCTTTGTGACTACTTGGAAAAATAAAGCTTCAGTGAGTCATTATCATTTTAGAGCATTTTAGAGTGAACTCGTTCTCTCTGGCACATTTAAAAGACTATAAATGCTTAAGGTTAATGCGGTGTCATGAAAAACAATAATCTTTCTCTGCAATCTAAGATTACACCAGTGGCAAAGCTCTCAATTCTCGCACAGAGCGAGCCATATCCATACAGCGTGATAAATCATTTGAAAGAAAAATCACTCTCAAGGTTGAAATAAATTGGGATCTAGAGACACAACACAATAAGCCCTGGTGTTTTTAATCAATTATTAATCCAATATTTTAATGATCAGAAAGCTTGGGATGATCAAAGGCCCGGTTCATGCCTCTCTGCCGCGGCTCAGTGAGACATACTACGGCTCTTTGATGTGCTTTGCCAACAAATGCACTTATCTCCACACATTCCTCTTGCAGGCATAGGCATAGGAGCTTTGAAAGCACTGGTCTATAGAAGCACCACCGATAGGCCGGGGTCGCTGACCCATTCTTTAGCTGCGGCTCTAATGTACAGCACGATGAAGGGGGGCACCTACGACATTAAATCTGCATAAGCTACTTGGCCCACCACAGAGAGCTCTGATTAATTTGACATTTTCTCCTTTGGCCCGATCCACCCACAATTCCCCCCATTTCAAAACGAATCTTTTTTTAATCACTGTCCAGACTCTGCATTTTGTATGGATTCGATTCTATAATATATCCAAGCCATGCTCTCATGTACTGCAGCAAATGTGCTACGTGCGATTTCACTGTTTGAAATTTCACGGCAAAAGTTCTTTTAAGTCCGCATGCCAGATCTTATTTAAACAAGAAGAGCATGAAAAAATCATTTCTGCAGTGCCTCTCAGCACATCGCTGTCTGAACAGTAGAGTTTGGTCACCCAGTGCAAGGGCAAAGCTCGCATTAACTCGCGGCATTGGCGTCTCGCGCTAAAAGCACTCCCCGCCGTGAGAGCGCAGTTCCATTCATGGTTTTAACCTAATGAGCTAATTAATTTGTTGATTATTATTTTCTGCCTGGAGATGGATTGCCAAGCAGTAGTGTTTGTCTTCTCGAAACAACTGCACCATTCAAGGGCGATAAATTCACAAGCGAAGACGTCTCAGTAGCTGCTGATGAACCAATCCAATCTGTGTGACAGTGAAGAGGTGTTTTAGAAAGCTCCCTGCCCCCGCCGACAGCATATTGATGCCCGATATTTATAGAAGATCACATTTTCCCTCTGGCCACACCAACCCAGGCCCACATTGAACGTGTCAAGGTAATTGTAAAACAAATAGGTTGTAATTTTTTCCCCCCTCTATCAGATAGATCCTCGATGTGTGGGTAGATGTTGTTGATTATAGCAGGTTGCTAAATGATAGCAGGTAATTGCGTGAAGAATGCACAAGGGCAGCTATAAACAGCCTTTTCTGACAATTCACATAATTATTTATTTATCTGCTTATTGGGCTATCATCCGCTGAGCGAGGCTTGCTCTTTTGTCCCACTTTCTAAATTCAATTGAATTCAACTCCATTAGAAAACGAATGCTTATTTCTTTCTTTCTTTCTTTCTTTCTTTCTTTCTTTCTTTCTTTCTTTCTTTCTTTCTTTCTTTCTTTTTTCTTTCTTTTTTCTAAGTTTGTCTGATGATATTTAGGCCTCAAGGCAGACATATCATATTGTTTTTGTACACACACATACACACACAAAAATGTCAAGCTTTTGCACCTCTCTCCTGCCCTAAAATGTAGATTCATGTTCATTCAACGCTATTAACCTCAAATCTGTTGTAGGTTTTCTCCACGTGCAGCTTAGCTAAACCATAATGAGTTCACTGCATATGAAACTTTTTGCGGAAACATAAACCATCTATTCGGCTTTGCCTGCCAGTATCTACAGTATGTCTTCCAAACGTTGGCACACCAGAGGCCCGTGTGTAAATATTTCATTGCCTTGATGAATCTCCACTGATTTTCATGACAAAAGTGATTATGGCGGTGGCACATGAAGGAATGCGCTTTTGCTGCTATTGTCCCACATGACACGACGCCGCTGCCGTAACCGCGCCGTCTGTAGCCTTCAAAACCTGACAGGCCACATCAGTCAGTGTGTCCTGCGCTCTCTGCCGAAGAGCCTGGCCCCTTGTGTGCCCACGACCGGCCTCTGAGGGCTCGCGGTGATTTGTTGATTTGTTGACATGAATACTTTTTGTTCCCTTGCACATCAAAACCCATAAGCGTCACTCTTACCTCCTGCGGTCCTGGCTGCTCCTCTTCATCAGTGCGGCTTCTGCTCCGTCAGGCTCCTTCCTCTCCTTTTGAAAGCCATATTGTTAGAGCATTATACACGAAACAAAGACAACAAAATCGGTGATTAAAAATTAAATACAGTTATCTCTTTCGGAGCTATTACGGGCTCCCCCAGGAGAGAAAGCTATTTTGCAGCCTCACAGGCGTCTTTTGTTCCCAATTTGGAGGCATGTCACTATTTATTGTTGAATTTTTGATCATTCATTGGATATGCACTGCTCTCACACTGTCTTACAAGGATGTCTTCATCAGTTTGTCAGCGGCTGCCTGTGACGCCGCAGTGTCAGGTTTGCTGGGAGCACAGAGTGTATTCCACCACAAGGTTTGTCATCGCACTAATACTCTTATCTCAGCTGGCTGCCGACTGCCTGCGCTCTCTGACTGAAATCAATACATAATCATCCACGTCATGTCAAAACCAAGGCAAAAGTTGTTTGTTTTTTATCTTTCATTCTGTTGATCTGCATGCAGTGCTCCGTCACTTCCTTCTTTCGTCAGAGCTGTACACAGTTAAATCAGCAGCGTTAAAAGCGTTCACTACTTTACAGCATGGATATGACAGAGTACACAACATTTCATTAATATACATTTACAGCAACTTTTACAATTTTTGTAATTTAAAACTCTTCTACACACGTTTCCAAGTGCAGCAACCATCTAAGCATTGATCCTTACTTTGGGAATTTCTAATCATAGGCATTAAGTTTTGTGTTGCTCTCACAGCCAACGTGCCAATAAAAAGTGCCAGTATCACAGAAAACCTTTTTTATTTCTTGTTTTTTTAAGAAAATAAGTGTTGCTAAGTGTTTTTGATATTAATGTATCCAATATTATTAAAGCTAGAATATGTCCACATATGGCAACTAATGGGAAATGCTCATTGCTTCTGTTTTTTTTAAATCTAGTAACAGAAGAGCTTCAAGGTTCTTTACTATTTAAAATGTTTCTACACACGCTTCCAAGTGCCGCAACCATCTAAGCATTTATCCTTACATTGGGAATTTCTAATCATAGGCATTAAGTTTTGTGTTGCTCTGACGGTTTAGTTCGTATTAGCCTCACCTCAGTAAAAACGTGCCAATAAAAAGTGCCAGAATTACAGAAAACCTTTTTTATTTTTAAGAAAAAAGTGTTACTAAGTGTTTTTGATATTAATGTATCAAATATTGTTAAAGCTAGAATATGTCCACATATGGCAACTAATGGGAAATGCTCATTGTTTCTGTTTTTTTTTTAAATCCATTAACAGAAGAGCTTCAGACAGTACAAAACATGTCATTTATTAACAACCTTTACAAGGTTCTTTACTATTTAAAATGTTTCTACACACGCTTCCAAGTGCCACAACCATCTAAGCATTGGCCCTAACATTGGGAACATTATTGCTTTATTTTCTAAAACAATTCTTGCGTTGCCAAGAGACCAAGAGAACTTAACTGGTCTTAATATGTCTGGATGGCCCGTCCCCTTCCCCTTCCCCTTCCCCTTCATGTTCCCAATACAGCCAATGTAACCAAAGTTATCTTTCACCTTGCTGGCTTTCCAATGAAGATTCCCTTTCAGAAGATGTGGTGACCGGTTTCATGTGTCATAGAGGACGCACGCTTGCCTACCCACCTGGGTAGCGGTGTGTATGGTGGGAAGCATTGCTAGCAGGTGTACATTGACAATGAACAAATTGGGAGATGGAAAGAAACATAAAACCCTTATTCACAAAATTGTTATTTTACAGAATCATCCACTGAAAGGTTCTTTAAGGGAGTGGGTCCTTGTTTAATTTTGCTCTATCCCTACATGCTGGGAGTTGGCTGGAAGTAGAAAAAAAAAAAAAAGACCATCTGGGGGTCTACCTTGTGTCCTTACAAAATGATAACTGGAGCCGCATGTTTTGACCTTTGTCATTAACTGTCTTGGCTTGATCCTCTTGCTCTTTTATTTAAATGACTGTTCAGGCTTTCAAGTGACTAGCAAACACCTCACAACAGTCTGCATTTGCATCACACTTTAGCTCAGTTCTCTGGGTCAATGACCTTACTCATAAAAAGTCCCTTTCTCACCTGTCACCATCTATTTGTAATGGAGAATATGGCAATAGCTGCAGTGGATAATGACTTCCACGCATTAGCTCCCTGATGCTTAATGAAGTGACAGTTGTTTTCCCTTTCCCTTTTTCTTTAAGGCCCTGTAAGACCTATCCTTGCTTTAACAAGCAATTTTCCGATTTCTGTTCCATCAAAAGACATTTATTTTAAGCAAATGTCACTTGCAAATGCATTGTGACTCAGTGTGCTCCATCAGAGGGAAGAGGCCTTAAGCACTATTGAGATTGTCTTTTCAGTCTCTGAAGTGCCTGTTCCAGCATAGGCAGTGCATCTTTTCATAATCAGAGAGTGTTAACCTGGGGTCTGCCGTTCACCAAAGTTATGATTAGAGTGATTTCTAATCTTAGACATTTAGTTAATTGTGTTGCTCTCAAGGTTCAGTTCGTATTAGCCTCAAATCAGTAAAAACGTGCCATTAAAAAGGGCCAGAATCACAGAAAATATTTTTTTCTTTCTTTTTTAACTTTTCTTTTTAAATAAAAGAAGTGTTGGTAAGTGTTTTTGATATTGATGGATGCAAATATTGTTAAAGCTGGAAGAAGTCCATATATGGCAAATATTGGGAAATGCTCATTGTTTCTGGTTTTTAAAAATCCAATAACCAGAACACAGAAGAGCTTCTGGGAAGAGTTTTATGATGTCATTTGCATAATACATGTTAGACTTAAAGGCATAGAAACAGAAAAGCCTGTTTAATTCTAAAGTGAGTAGAAGTTGACAGCAATAAAAAAAAAATAATATATATATTTTTGTTGAAAAGCTTGGCAGTTTCAGCCATAACCTGATTTCCCCATAAGTTGTGCAGGTGCAGAAGGAGTTTTCCTTCCACCCCTTTGGATTGTTCTCTACATTTGATGTCACCGCTCTGTCTTGCCGGGCCCTATGGCGAAAAAAAGAAAAAGGAGCCAGTTTTCACATTGAACACATGAGAAAATACAAGCCTGTTGCTGACACCTGATCTTTGTTCCTGCAGGTCGTTTGTCTCTATATGATACAGTTTGAAGGCGCTAGTTAGCATATATATCATTTTATCTATTGCCACTGGCTCTTACGCAGTTGCATTTTGTTGCCTGCCTGCTGAGTCAGGAGCTTGAATTCGGGCTGAGAAAGATAAACTTCAATGTCTGCAGCTACCTAAAATAACAGCTTGTCCGAAAGGAGGATTTATATGTTGCCTTGGTTGTTCAGTTTTTTTAGCATAAGGCAATGGAAAAAAATGGCAAGAGCCAGGGTACATATGTTTTTTTTTCTTCTTTTTTTTCCTTTTACAGCCAAGCAGCTCTGAGGACTGATCTGAAGAGATGCCTGTTTGGTGCCTTGCTGGCTTCTGAGCAGCAGCAAACGAGAAAATTAACCGTAATGCCATTTCACGGTGCCCCACTGTTGGAGATCACTCATGCCTGCTTTCATGGAAGCAAGAAGCAGAGTGGTTCCAGCAGCTCTCAGGGTCGTTCTGCATGAGTGCCACCACCCCCAACCCCCCCAATATTAGTTAGCCTCTCCTCTCCTATTCATGGAGCTGAGATTTGAGATTTAAGCTGCCTCAACTCGTGGTGATCGCCTCAGATTAAATAAGATTAAAAGTACATAAATAAATAAGCAAACAAACATACAAATAAATAAAAAAATAAGGGGGGCACAGTGGTGTAGTGGTTAGCGCTGTCGCCTCACAGCAAGAAGACCCTGGGTTCGATCTCCCAGTGCATGGGTGGGTTTCCGCTGCGCACTTCACTTTACTCCCATTGTCCAAAGTCCTGCAGTTTAGGTTGATTGACTGCTCTATCTCTGTATTGCCCTGCGGTGGGTATACTCTACCCTAGCCCGTCAGCTGGGTTCTGAAAATGGATGGATACACAGATAAATTAATATATAAATACACAGTGAATAGTTAAGCATATGTAATAAATTGGTGAAGCTGAGGAATAAGCTTTATTTAGCTTAGAGACGCATTTCTGCTGTATTAACAGTTTACTTTGTCATGTCCTTTGGACTCAAGCCTGTGCAGAATTTCAGAACTGAATAAGTGAATTATATCTATTTTCTTTTTTCCATGACATATTTAAATGGAGAAACGTTAAGATGAGGTACCAAACTGTATCCCTGCTTCTTCTATGAAGTTAAAGGGCTTAAAAATAGTCATAAGGTAGCTATGAATTATTCAATTATTCATTTCAGGCTCAACCAGATTTCAACTTAAAACCTTCCTCTTTTAATGTAAATTGTGAATTTTACAATGCGGGAGAATAAAGGACAGTGGCAAAGAATGGAAAGATTACATTGTTATGCTGCAGCACCATACTAGAATGAATAAAACATGATTACAGAATCAACATGGAGTTGTGTTTGTCATAATAGATATATATACATATAAACATATATATATATATATATGCACACAGTATTGTGCCGACCCAAAATTACATGGTAAAAATATGATACCATGTATAGAAAAATGTTTCATGGGGAGCAATGCATTGTGGACTATGTAGTGTCTGGTGTGGGAAAACAGGTGGGTAATACAGATGGAAAAGAAGTGTAAAGAAAGTTGCTTTCTGGAAGATAGCACAGGTTCACAGCACATATAATACAGCAGTAGAATGTAGCTGAATGGCTACTACATGCTTTACAGTAATATAGCGATATTCTGTTTGCTGTATTCATGCTACTTGTTCATGCATGTTAATAAAGCACAGTGCTGTTCAATAAAGCCTCCGCAGCATCATTACAAGCTCGATTTCTATATTACTTGCACTCACAGAAATGGATCCCAGCTGTAACTCGAGGACCCCTGTACTGTAATTTAAGACCTAAATTCTCTGCAATTTTGCATTTATTTTTATTTTTTTAACTGATTGACAACTCAATTGACAAACTGACAATTCTCTCACAAGCATATATATGTATGTATATGTATACATGTATATGTATGTACAGTATATACAGTCGGGCTCATAAGTTTACATACCCTGACAGAATTTATGATTTCTTGGCCATTTGTCAGAGAATATAAATAATAAATAAATGGTGAATGAAACTTTTCTTTCACTCAGGGTTAGTGTTTGGCTGAAGCTATAATTTGTCAAACAACTGTGTTTAATCTTTTTAAATCATAATGACAAAAGAAACTACCCAAATGATCTGATCAAAAGTTTACATAACCTGGTGATTTGGCCTGATACTTGACCCAAACAGGTTTGAATGGTTATTAAAGGAACCATCTTCACCTGTGATCTGTTTGCTTGTAATTGTAATGACATTTTTTGGGGAAAGCAAAATAATTGTCAAAGGATCTGCAGGAAAAGTTGAACTATAAAACTGGAAAGGGATATAAGAAAATATCAATGCCAGTCAGCAGTGGAAAATTAGGGATCTGCATGGTCAAGTTGCCAGAAGAAAGCCTTTACTACACAAATACTACTAAATATACTGCTTGCAATATGTTAAACAGCACAGAGACAAGCCTTAAACCTTAAGGCACAAAGTTATTTGGAGTGATGAGACTAAAATGTAACTTTTTGGCCACAACCATAAACGCTACATGTGGAGAGGAGCCAACAGCCTATGATAAAAGGTGCGCCATTCCTACTGTGAAGCACGGTGGTGGATCACTTATGTTTTGGGCATGTATGAGCTACAAAGGAAAATTAGGGTTAATTGAGTGAAATTATTTCACTCCTAATTTCAACTTGTCACCCACCTTAAAGACACCTGTCTCAACCAGTATAAAAGACTGTTCACAGACTCAATCAATCAATTAAACTCTGACCTCTCCACCATGGGCAAGACCAAAGAGCTGTCTAAGGATGTCAGGGACAAGATTATAGCCCTGCACAAGGCTGGAATGGGCTACAAAACCATTGTTTTATCTACAAAATTGTTCAAAAGAAAGAAACACAAAATTACCACCAATTGACCTTGGCGCCATAAAAGATATCACCTCGTGAGGTGAGGCTGATTATGAGAAAGGTGAGAGATCAGCCTAGAACTACTGAAGTCTGAAGTTTGCCAATGAACACCTGAATTATTCAAAGAGTGCTTGGGAGAGGGTTCTGTGGTCAGATGAGACCAAAATCAAACTCAACTCAATATATATATATATATATATATATGTATATGCAGTATATATAATATGAGAGAAAGAGAGTAATTTGTTTTTCTTTTTCTTTTTTTTCCCAATTTATTGTTGTATTATAAGCAATTGACAGAGAATTACCCTTTTCAGTTTAATAGATTTTTCACAGCTCAATTCAGCCCTAAGGAAAGATGGGTCTTCAGCCAGGCAGCCAATCTCTGGTGATCTACTCCTAAGCGGCCACTGTTTGTCACTCAAGATGAGGCTCGACAGCCTGCAGTTGCCAGCTCGCATGAAAAGGGGATTCTTTTGAATAACACTGACGTTCTGACTTTGCTCGGAATAGAGGACACGGCGATGCACTGATCTGTGACTTCCCTCTGGTGCAGGTGGCTGATGTTCTTCCTTCCCTTGTCTCCTTTCCTCTACCATGTTAAAATAAGGGCCATCTAATCCTCTCACCGGCCAATCCTGCTTCCATCTGCACAGTGCCTGGGTTGCCACCAGCGAGGAGCTTTGGCAGGACCTGGCTCGCTAAAAAACTTGGCTTATTTCTCCTCTTTTTTATCTCTGTGCACATACTTTTTGATGGCAGTGTTTAATCTGGTTCGGCAGGCTTTGTTTGGTCTTGATATCTCCTCCAGCAGCTTGTGTTTGCCTTATGGATTTCTGGCATGTTCTTTAAACAAGTGATAATGCTTTACAGTACATACACACCTTAACCCTCTCGTGAGAGAAGCGACGTACATGTATTGCTCCAACTGTGGCACACAGGGCTTTGCATGTAAATAGCAAACACGAGTGTTTTGCTCAAAGACATTGAGATTTTGACATGTATCACCAAGGGGAAAGAACTGGCCAGATTGGACTGGACAAATGTCTGACATTTGGCTCTAGTGACAGATTTTATAACGATGTAATTAGAAACATAGATCTATATGCCAACAGTTTGCTCTCTGAGTTATGTGTCACCTAATTTAAGCAATGTGTTATAATACATTTCCTTAAGGCACAATAGCACAATATCTATGTGTAATTCATTAGTTTATTAGAATTAGAACATGTGCCACGATGAATAAAAATAAATAGAAACAGGTAAATTAACCATTAGAACATTGTTTTTTTTTTGCCAGTTCAATATATCTCTTCTGTAATAAATTTGAAGCTGCACAATATGCAAAACAGCAACATATTTTAAGGTAAAATTTGACAAATAGAATTTTTTTTTCAATGTTTTACATAACTTAAAATGTTTAATTTATCTAACCCTTACCCTGACTTACATTACAACTTAACATTTTGGGGGATACAGGTTTTGTTCCAACAATGACAAAAATGAAGTAAATTCTTGTGTTAATAGATATGTATAGACCTCTTTGCAGTAGTTGAAGTTGAAGTTTAAAAAATATACATTTATAAAGCAAAAATGTACAACTAAAAGTGAATCAGATATGCGTATGTATGTAATATATTTTTGCAATACTGAAACAAAAACTGAACACTAAATATAATGAGTGTGCACAGCTCATTATTTATTAATGAAGCAAGACAGAAACTTTAAGTGAACAGGCATGATGATGAAAAAATAATCATTTTTAGATTCTAATGGACTGACGATTAGTTGATGGCTAATGGTGTATTAATGAAAAATATTAATGTTACATATACACGTCCAGCCCTGTGCAAAAAGCTTAGGCACCAACGTAAGCTGTTTGAAAACAGAGCAATAATGTGTTTGCCTCCAAAACACCATGTAATATTACAGTGCAAATAAAATGCAGCAAAAATATTATTTAAAAAAAAAACCTCTTGGAATAACTTGCCTTTTTCATGATTCCTCCAAACTTTGGGGCAGTTTCATCAATCGCACACCTGATTGGGGTGTGATTGCACATGCATCCACCGAATGATGCCTATATTCCTATACAAAACCTCATGTATCTATACTGTTGAGTAGAAACGAGTCACCTTAAGTAAAGTTGCAAACTTTTGATGTAATTGCGACAATATGGAAAGTAAGTCGGCCGACGCAAACGCACACCTTACCTTCAGTATTTGACTAAGAAGGCAATAAGTAGACAAATTCTTAGTGAAAGAAGACATCATCCTACTTTGAGTTGATCTGAGGTGCTCATCCTTGGCCTGCCATCTCACTGACATCCCAAATCTCCAAAGTTCCCAGCCAGCGGATCTTTGTTTATGTCTGACTTTGCTATCTCTATGACAGGCCCATGGAAATATGAAAGCACAGCTGGTGGAGCCTAGCTCTTGCCTTATTTTATTTGCATAACCTCTAAATTATACACAGCATAATTCCACAGCAGCATCCTGTTGTTCTGTCAGCATGGATCAAAGATAAACCAGTCGGCGGAACACCCGGCTCTCGGGTCACGAGAACGCCAGGCTGAGCTCCAATTGGAGAACTTAGAAACCTGTCGTGGAATCCGTACGGTCTTTTGAGGAAAGGTTTCGGGCTAAACGGCATAGAAAGATGCTCAACGTTCTTCTAACTTTAGTTCCAATCTCATTACGCCCCCCACAGTTTCTAAATGCTAAATGAGATTAGTGTTTATGATATTGTCAAAACGAGACAGTATCATTATCACTTGAATGGAATGAATTGAACTGAGTCTGCAGTAGGCAGAGTAGAAGCAATCTCAATAGATAAGTCTATAAAAGGTCCTTTTAAAGCATAATCCATGATTACAGTGAGAGATTTCTTTCTCTTGGCTTCTGAATGAATCTCTGAGGTGGCAAAAATCAGCATATATAGCACAGCCAATAGCGCAACTCAGCATCCAGAGCACTAATTGTAAGGATTTAGTTTAGTCAATCCACCAGTAGTTCTTAATTGAACTGGTAAGCTGTTAGGAGATCTGTGTTTTTGGCAGCACACAGTTTGTATTTGTGCCAAGATTTTTTCTCTCTCTTTTCTTTTCCCTCAACCATTGTTTTCTATCCTTTATCAAAAAACAATAAGAATTTTTATCTCTACCACCGCAATGCAAGAACATCATTAAGGCATTTTAACAATGCTGTCCTGATTTCCATATGCAGTAGCTATTAAACACATATAATAACAGTGTCTTTTCATTCATCTTTAAAAAACAACATTATTAGATTATATAAAATATAATATATTATGTTGTTTTCACTACTTTAGATTGTTGTCAACTAAAATTTGTTTATGCATTATTGCTGCTTGTATTCATTGACCTGTTTTGCTTCTCAAATCTATAATGAAAAGGTAAAATATTCAGATTGCATGTGTAATAGAACAGGTTACATCTGCTTTATTATAGGAATTAACCTTTTTTAAAAAAAATATTCAACTGTTTAAGCAGTATGTTTGTTTATTATTCCGTTTATTTTACATTTTCAGATATACAGCCCTAGCAAATACCACCTTCAAAATACAGGCTTTATTTTCCTCGGAGAGAAAATAATGGCTCATAAAAGTAAACACAAATACATATTTCAGTATCATTGCTTTTTCATCGCCATGAATTTAGGGTGGCGGACACGAGGATGTATTTTGTCACTTTTATTCGCACCTAAACAATATTACTGAAAGTCATCTAGAGAAAGAAAAAAAGAAATGAAAAGAGAAACAAATGCATTTTTTTATCTGCTTGCAGTCTAATGCTTATAAAATGTATAAAAGAAAACACACCGCCTGTTCTTTTTCATAAAGAATCAAGTAAAGCTGCGCTTGCCTTTGGCTGTTTCCTTACTTCCAACAAATTGAGTGTCTGCAAGAAAGGTCACCCATTCAAACCTCGGCAGCCAACTCCCAGGAGAGACAGGAGTGCTTCTCCTTTGAACGAGAAAATCTACATAGTGTTCTCAGCCTTGCCTGGTTAAGGCCACTTGATCCACGTCCTCCTCCTTCCTCTAAATTGGGCTAGTGGGTCGGAAGCACTGGAGCCAAGTGAAAATGAATCACCATTCTGCATGACTGTGGGCAGTCTCTATCAATTAGATACTGAATACCCAGTGGGGGGACGTGAGAACAGAACGTTCTGCCACTTTTCCATGCATTACGATTCGCATTGTACAGTTTAAGCAGTACTCTGAAGTACATGAAAGAGGTAGATCATATATGGAAAGTTAACCACTCTTCCCCCTCCTTACTGGAGGTTTTCATTGCTGACAACAGTTACTTGTAGTTGTACCAAACTCATGGACCTGAATGAGAACCGCGGGTGCAGGGAATCATTTCTGATGTCTTGTGAATTGGGTCACAATAGGGTTACTTTACGAAAAAAGGAACTGTAAAATTTCACATTTCAGCAGGATTTCACATAACATATACATATGATTATTGCAAACTGTGGGCCTTGAAGATCCAACATTTTTCATATTTTTTTTTTACCAATGTAGATACTGATGATGAATAAATATTCATAAAACAGAAATCAGTATGAGGTGTTACAGAGAAATGAACCCTTTATATGTGTGAGGGATGTACAATAATGTGTGGGTCATAAATATAGTAAAATAACAAAAATGCAGGGATTTTAGCATAGAAGCTCAGGGTCACGTAAATATTCTTCTCTGAAAGATTGTCTCTTTGAATAATCGGTCAAAAATAAGCATCTCTCTGATGCTACACAGATTGTATTTTAGTACTCTGTAAGTAGGACACAGACAATAAAAGCAATTTAAAAGATATATTTGAGTATTATTCACTTCATAAAGTGCACTTTATTGAATACTAACTGTAGTCGTTCATAAATTATTTCAATATTCCAGATTTAACGCAGTTGAAACAGCTTCAGAATGACGCACATTGAATGTAGCCCAAGCCAGTGCCAACTCAGGCTGAATCGTGTGTGTATGTGTGTTTGTATTTTAGCAGACGCAGCGGCGCGTGACCTTTCACCTCCCGGACGGGTCCCAGGAGAGCTGCAGTGCCACTGTTGGCCTGCAGGGAGAGCAGGAAGCTGGCAGCAGCAGCACTACCCAGCCCCTGCCTCTGGGCTTCCCTCAGGACGAGTACTATGAGCAAACCTCACCCAACAGCCGCACTGAGGGCGACGGCAACTCTGATCCTGAATCCAGTGAGTTCTGGCCACTGTTCATTCCCAATACACATATGCACACATGTTCATACTCTCCATGGCTGAAATCATGTCCTAAAGTTTTTGACTTCATAGCAAGGGAATTCCACAAGCGGACAATGCATTTTTAAATATATTTCCCCTTAAAATATTTCTGTTTTCGTTTTGTGCGTTAATTTGTATTTAGATTTTACATTTGTTTCACCAATGTCCATGTTAATATTATTGGTGAACAAAGTATTTGAAAATAAAACGGGATAACATTTTAGTTACTGCAATAAAAGATGTACTGGGAAATCATTACAGCTAAAAAAAGTAAGATAATAAAAAGATAATAACTTTACCATGTCACTCTTTGTAGCTAAAACAACACTTCTTTTTATAGTGCACTAAACTCTTCTGGCCATGGCTTTCCAGTACCAGCTTTATCAAGAGAAAAGTTTAACTTCTCACTCACTCAAAGATGAGAGAATGTGTATCAATTCATTAATGACTCTTCAGTAAAAACTCTGATAGTTTTTGGCAGATGGTGATTGCATTACAGAATTCTGGAATAATTCCTTATCTACTAAATTGCTTAAATTTGGATTCCCTTCCATGCTTATTTGCCCATTTAACTTTGTCTTTAAGATGTGTCTGTTACATTGTTTTCATTCTCATCACAGTAAAGCATGGACCTAAGGAATAGTTGAGCCAAACATTTTACAGTACTATCGTTTGTCACACTTAAATGTTTCAGATTATCAAACAAATTTAAATATATATCACAGACAAGTAAACATGAAATGCGTTTTTAAGTGAAGCTTTTATTATTAAGGGATACAAGTCATTTAAGTTTAAAATGTTTAAAAAACCTTTAAGGTCATGCCACAGCATCTCAATAAGATTCAGGTCAGGACTTTTACTAGGCCACTCCAAAGTCTTCATTTTGTTTTTCAATCAGAGGTGGACTTGCTGGTGTATTTTGGATCATTGTCCTGCTGCAGAACCAATGTCATTTCCCTCACAAACAGATGGTCGGACATTTTTCCTCAGGAGTTTTTGGTAGACAGCTAAAATCAAGGTTCCCTTTATTCACAGCAAGGCTTCCAGGTCCTGGATCAGTAAAACAGCCCCAGACCATCACACTACCACCACCATGATATTTTACTGTTGGTGTGATGTTCTTATTCTGAAATGTGGTGTTATTTCTGTGCCAGATGTAATGGGACACAAAGTTCAACTTTTCAACGTCAGTCTACAGAGTTTTTTTCCCCCCAAAAGTCTTGGGAATCATTAAAATTGAGACGAGCCTTAATGTTTTTTTGCTCAGCAGTGGTTTTTGTTTGGGCACTCTGCCATGCAGGCCATTTTTTCCCCAATCTCTTTCTTATGGTAGAGTCATGAACACTGACCTTAACTGAGGCAAGTGAGATCTGAAGTTCTTTGGGTTTTGTGGGGTCTTTTGTGACTTAGAAATTGTTTGGTTTTTTGGATAATGGTTCTCACTGTGGTTTGCTGGAGTCCCAAAGCTTTAGAAATGGCTTAATAACCTTTTCCTGACTGATAGATCTCAATTACATTTTTTCTCATCTGTTACTTAATTTCTTTGGATCTCGACATGATCTCTAGCTTTTGAGGATCTTCTGTTCTCCTTCACTTTGTCAGGCAGGTGGGGGGCAATCACTTTGTCACACAGGGCCCTGTAGGATTTATATGTATATATATATATATATATATATACAAATCTTCTAAAGTAAAGGTTTAAATTTCACAAAATTCCATATGTTGCATTACTGCCACTTTCTTTGGAAGTCTGCCAAATTTAGTGACATTTTCTCATTATCTCAACACCTGCCGTGTTGCTGGTCCAAATTACACCCATTTCCAATGCATCCAAATGCAAGTTCAAATTATTTTGCCCGTTGAACAAGTACAAATAGCAGTATCTCTGAACACCCCTAGTAGCTAGTGCACAGCCACTCATCAGTGACAGGCAGGTCGTGCTTAGGCTGCGCTGCGTGGTCCTGTGTAATAGTGCCGAGCAAATAGCGCACGATCAGGGGGAGGGTGTTTATTTGCTCAAGTTGTTATTGCTTAATGAGGCGCACGAGAGCTGGTTAGTATTTGCGCCACTGAGATACTGTATAACACACGGCCATTAATGTGACTGACTCGGAATGTCACAGTGTTAGCTTTCTGGATCTCCCCTGCCCTCTGTAGTTATCTGGTGGGCAATTGTGAAAACCTAGTGATGTAAAGTTGGCGCTATCAGGGATGAAATATGGCAGAACTGTCAAAAGCCACTGACGGACACTTTGATTCAGGGGCAGTTTCTGTGCCATAATCAAGAAACAGTGGGGTGGCTCTGATCAGCACAGATGTCTTCATCCAGTGCCAACCTACACATCACTGACATAGGTAAATTACCATAGCATCGCTCTGGTAGTCAGGGGCGACACAACTTGCTTTTTTAAAAACAGGACAGGAAAGGAATAAATTGGCTTCCATGCACCTGCAGATATCCTTTCAGCCCGGACCATAAATGAGACAATAGCGTCTCTGGCTGGACTGCGAGTGTGTCTTCTTCCCTCTCTGCATTGCAGCAGAGCTCTGACAGAACCCACAGTGTCAGTGTGAGGATGAATGTGTTTGTGAGGCTCCCCCTGCCCCGTTATTTCCATACACATGATCACCAATCTTTTCTCTTAGATTAGCTGTTGTCCCACCAGCCTGTGGTCTATGATAATGACCCTTTGCTGCATGCTGCCCAAATGCAGGCATATAATCAGGTCTTTCAGAAGCACTGTATAAAGCAGAGGAGGGGGGGAGTAAAGCCTCAGCACTGATTTATATGCTGTAAATGCTTTCTAGCTTATTAATATTCTACCACAGTCATTTCTAACACTCTGTAAAGTCAGCGAAAGGAATGTGAGAACTAGGCTAATTGTGAAAATGGATTTTTTGGGGGGGAATATGCATGCTGCCTTTTTCTCCTCAGTAGAAGTGATTTCAGGTCACAAAGTTGACCAAATATTAGCAGGAAAAATAATATGGAGAATGCAACCTTTTAAAAAATGATAAGCAGGCTTTTAATGACAAATTCATGAAAAAAATCCTCTCACTCTGCTCCTTTGTACACAAAATATGGCATTGATTGTACTGCCAGAGTAGTGGTTCAGAAGCCACTGTGCATTTTGGAAAATGAAAGCCTCCAAACAGACAGACACGTGAATAAACATGAGCTTTCCAGGGCAGCCAGAAAATTTTTATCCCACAGATTATTTGCCATTGTGGAAGGGGCTGTATTGATAAAAATCTTGTCATGTATTTATAATAAGGTCTGGGTTGAGCGCCCGGGCCTTTGAAACAGAGCAGCTGACAAGTCTTCCTCAGGACCACAGCGATGTGTGTGCTCAGCGAAGATGGAAGTCAACCCCCAGCTCATTCAGCCCCCCATTTTCTTGCCCAAAAGTTCACTGATAAAACCTGACACTGCGGTTGAGAGTTCAAAAGGAGAGATAGATCCACACTCTGTTGACAGACTGGGAGACGAGTGCATTGGAGGCGTAGGGGAGCCCGAGACGGATTAGATATGGTTTTATCAATGAGCAGCAGGCAGCCGTGGCTGTGGCAATCGCTTATCTTGTCGTCTCAATTTGAAAAGAGTGAGAACAAGGGAGAGAGGGATAGGGAGAGAGAGGAAGAGGGAGGAAGAAAAGCGAGGAATAGTAGAGGCAGAGCTGGGAAAAGGTAGTCTCACAAGTCAGAGTTGTGTTTCATCTGAGAGTATCATTGTTCAGTCTGACCAAGAACCACCTACTTTGACTGGGTGAAGCCATTTAACTGATATGCAGAGTCACCGGCGAAAGCTCTGCTGTTAAAAGTGGATGGGAGGACAAAAAGTTCAACCGTAACACTACAACCACTGACACATGAATGACATGTGAATAACATTGACTGTCCAGTTATTTCATTACAGTGGCACCTGCAGGTGGATGGGATATATTAGGCAACGCATAAACAGTCAGTTCTCGAACCTGATGGTCTTTAAGGTCATGGGTAGTCGTCAAAGCAATTTACAGCATATTGTACTGTGTATGACTGTGTATGTGAGAAATAAAATTTGAATTTGAATTTGAATTTGAACTTGAATTTGAATTTGAATTTGAATTTGAATTTGAATTTGAATTTGAATTTGAATCTGAGGTGCTGGAAACATGAAAGAATGTGTGAATGTAAGAACATAGCCACTTTCAAAGTGTCCTTATCATGAGCCTAGATAAAGACATGTGTTATCGATTGTTCCAGGTGTGCAGTAAATAGTACCTACCAAAAGTGATCCAGTGATGGACAATTTGTGAAACTGGCAATGTCATGGGCACCCAAGGTTCACTGATGTAGGTGGGAAGTCAAAGCTAGCCCATCTGGTCCCACCAAAAAGCTACTATGGTTTTAACGATTCTGCAGTGTTTTAACCTATAGAAATTGTGTGTGTGTTTGTGAGTACAGTATACTCTATAGAATATATAGCTTCGGGTTTTTGCAAAGCAGCCCCATCAGCCAGCTCACTTTGTCCAGTTTTTTAGTTGTGCTATAATTGCATCCACAATAGTAATTTTGATCCAATAATAATATAAATGTCAAAAATGCAACTTTCTGTTGAGCTTTCTGTTTAGCATGGCGTAAATTTACTACACACACTTGTCCGTTATCTACATGAAGCTAATTGATATTTGTCTGAAAATACCATTCTCATTTATCAGCTCTTAAGTGCTTCAGGGAAAGATACTGTGAAGACGAATTGAACTTCATCTACTTTACAACAACTACAGCTTGGTCCAATAGACTGGGTGTTGTCATAGCCTGCACAACTTGTTTCCCACTGGACTAATGAAAACTAAAAGCCAGTGCATCAAAGTGCACAAAGATTCTGCGTGCAGAAATCCTACGATATTTTAAATGATAAAATATGCACAAGGTTCTAGGTGTGAATGGGGATTATGTGTGTTAAATGTGGTGTTATTGCTCTCACACTCTCTCAACATGGCAAAGAACTACCTGAGGATCTGTAAAAAAGAATTGTAGCTCTACATAAAGATTGCATAGGCTATAAGAAGATTGCCTACACCCTGAAACTGAGCTGCAGCCTGGTTGCCAAGACCATACAGCAGTTTAACAGGACAGTTTCAATCCAGAACAGACCTCACCACGATCGAGCAAAGAAGTTGAGTTCATGTCATGGAGGAGTGGAAAAAGATTCCAGTGGCAACTAAAGGTAGTGCTGGAAAATAATGGTGCCACACAAAATATTGACACTTTAGGCACAATCTGAACATTTTTACTTAGGGGGTGTACTCACTTTTATTGCCAGCAATTTAGACATTAATGGCTGTGTTGAGTTATTTTGAGGGGACAGCAAATTTGCACTGGTATACAAGCTGTAGACTGACTACTTTACATTGTATCAAAGTGTTATATCTTCAGTGTTGTCCCATGAAAAGATATAATAAAAATTGTGTGAGGGGTGTATTCACTTTTGTGAGATACTTTATTTCTGTGGTTCTATTCAGACAGTGTGTGTGGAAATACTTTTACCTTCACTATTGAAAATAGCCATGCATTCTGCTGGGTCATTTTTGGTTTGTTTGTTTTAAATACATTTTTAATATTATTATTTGATTTCACCAAATGTTGAAGTGATCTCCAATCGAGGTAATTCAAGATTTTTTTCTGACCACATTTTTTCCACAAAGATGATGGTCCCCCACTATCCTTCCAGGTTTTTTTTTTTTTTTTCAATCCCTTTAGATGTTTTCTTTGCTTGATGCATGCCAATAAGTTGACCATTTTGAAACATGTTAGCATCTTTTCCACAGCATGTCTCTTCAGACATGGTTGTGTAAGTAATGAAAAGCTACACACTGCATGAGTTAGGATTGAATAACAGCTGAACCATAATCATCCATGCAGTAATTATCCAATGGTTGTCTCTTACCTATGTGCTTTGTTAAATCCAGGTGAAGACTTTTTTGGACAGGTACCATGTTACAATGCTGAATTTGAATGGATGTATTTACCATTATACCATCAACCCAAAAGTCTCTCTGGGGAATATTTGGTTATTATTCTCCAGAGAAGATATAAAATTTTCCAAAGCAAGGTGTCCTTGACTTACATCGTACTAAACGGAATTTCATGGTCACGTTGCTGGCTCTTTTTTTTCTTTTTTTAATGAGCGTATTTACTGTCATATATGGAAGGAGAATGCAGTTAAACACCGCTTTATGGAAATACAGCACTGCCACAAGCTGAGCTGTGCGTAGTGTGTGATCCTGTGTGTATACAGGTATGGGGAGAAAGAGTTTGCTGAGCTGTGCTGAGTTACTTCCATGTGGGGGCTATTTATTGCTGTCATTGCTGTGATGTTTATGTTTTATTCACCATTAGTGTTGAAAAGGAGTTCATGTGGATTGGTGGGTGAGATGGGGGGTTAATAGTGCACTGTGCTAAGGCACCGTCAATGTCTCCAGTGTGTTTACTGCTGTGGTGGTAATTGGTTTGATAATGGTATTTATGCATGTATTTTTTTTCATTCTTTGTTAGATCAGTGCTACACTGAGACACTAAAAGAGTTAATATTGCAGAAGAGGATATTGAACTAGTTACTTTTTGCCCATAAAACTTTACTTCAAACACTTTTACTTGCTTAGTCTGCTGACTTTATCTGGAATAAGAGAACGTACTTGTAGAAATTTCCAATCTCTAATAATATGGGTCTTTTTTTGGGTAACATTTACGATTTGGCCAGTCATTCAAACTTTGAAATTCATGTTTATGATTTAACAATGAAAATCTCTCTGTTGTACTTCTACAGGCAGAGAAACTGAGACTAGAGAAAAGGTGATGAGAGGAGTAAAAACGTAGCAGGAATTTCTCCTGGGCTTCATGTTTCCGAGGTGGTGTGGCAAGGTCCTACATGTCAACCAGTACTGAGTAACGGCCACTGGGAAAGCAGGGGATATGGCCTTCTTATGACAATGAATTTCACCACTCCTCTTTTTAAAACAGCATCTTTATTAGACCACCCGCTCTTGAAATAAAGTTCATATGACATTTATGTTGCCATTATTTATGAGGGAGGAGGCAGTTCGCTTTATGGCCCCCCCTTTTTTACGCCCTCTCTCCTCAGGCTTACTTTATCTGACTGTCAGCAGTCCCATTTTTTGCTCATCTTTGCCACACACCGCCCCGTGCTGCTCAAATTTGCCATGGCCTCTGGCCGATTGGCTAAAAGCCTCAATTTGCCGTGACAGAATTAGCATGGCTGCTGTTGTCTCTCTCTCTCTCTTTCTCTCTCTCTCTCTCTCTCTCTCTCTCTCTCTTGCTCTTTTCCCTCTGCGCTCCACCCCCCCACTCTTTCTCTCTGTCTCTCTCTCTTTCTCCTCCTCCTCTCTCGCTCCCAAACAGCTGGCACAAGGGGAAATGCACGTCTCAAACAATTAACAATTTTAATTCTTAACTGTCCCTTCAGGCTCTAACCGAACCTTTGTACTTAACATCAAACAGTATAATGCATAAAAGTGCATGAATTGTAAAGCCATCGTCATGGCAACCATGGCCACTGTTTTTGTTGTTGCCCTCCTCCTCCTCTGAGATTTCTGCGGTTCTGCTCATATGTCATTTTACCTTCAGCAAGCCAATGCAAGAAAGTGAAAATAACTTCTATTGAAACTACAGATACTGATGATTTTCAATAGCACCTTAAAACAAGCAACCAGAGAGAGAGGTCCATCTGTAGAGTTGTGGGAGTTAACTTTTCAACTTTTGGAAGTTTTTAAGAACACTGTTGATGTAGGTATACCCATAGAGGCTAAGCAATTGTACGGAAATCCAAAAATAAACAAAATAGATCGACAAAATAAATGATTAATTCATGTTTGTCAACACAGTGTAACTCAAATAAGTTAGACTCACTGTTTACACATAAACGACATAAACAGCTATTTCTGAGTTCTGTCTATGAATTAAAGATTGGTAAAACGTGAAACAGTGCATTCTTTGGCTATATTTAGTGTGCCTGTCTCTTTTTTTTTAGAAGTAAGAATTTCAACTTTAATTTTTAATTTGCTGTGTTCATGGATGATCATAAATTATTCTGTAAGAAAAGAAAAAAAAAACAGGAGTAGCATTAATTGTATTAAAAGTGCTACACTTTTTCAAAGACAGTGAGAAGCGTGCACTGTAAAGTTAACATGGCATAACGATGTGCCTCATGATCGCATGAGTCATTTTGTTTCTTTCCAAATAAGTCAGATTAATTACATAATAGTTATTTATAGGCCTTTGCTCCTGAACTGCTGCAGTGTGCTCATTTACATCTTTAACAACTGTCAGGAACCTATTTTTTTGGCCAGTGAATTTATTTGTCATCTCTTTTGCTTGGTTGTGTGCTGAGACTTGCCTTAGGAACCAGCAGGGTCCCTTAAAAACATTGAATCCAAGCTAGCAAATAAAGAAGTGATAATGTAGGTTTTGTTATTGTTGTTTTTAACACATATGTTTTGTTCGGCCTCTGTATTTGCCACCGCACATAAAGCTGCTTTAGCCGGCTCTTATTTCGCATGGCACGAAAATAAATCACTGCAATATTAAAGGGCGGAAAAAAGTTGTCCTCATTAAACCCTCACATGGAATCCTTGATAATAATGCAGTTTGTTCTCTGAACAATTTATAATGGGCCAACAATTCAATATGATTTATTTTGCAGGAAGTGTGCATTTTACTGACTAAAAGCATGTTGCTAAATGCACTGGCTTGTTGTTAGCAAAATGATTGCTATCGAGAGATAAAAGATACCCTAATCTGTAGCATATGGCCTCCAATGTTCAGCTTATGTCTTGCCTTTCTAAGATCTAAATCTGCTGTAAAAATAAACCAATCCTTTTTGTTCATTCAAAGAGTAATAAGATTATTGATAATGTTCATAGATGTTTAGGGTAAGAGCTTTAGTAGAGACTTTGCCTAAGCACACTCATTGCGCATTTTTGTATTGTTTTTAATACAGGATGTAGTAGCGACTAATATATACTAGTACAACTTCAGTCTTTCTCTAAATGAGAATCACAAAACAGAAACAGTTTGACCTAGAATCAATCCCCCTCCCTCTACTACAGTGGTTCTCTTCATTAACTAGGCTGATTGTCTTTGGACAGTATCTGGAGTTGCCCTTTCACACATGTAGCAGCACACAGCAGATTTTCTTTTCATATGTGTCTTCGTCTACTGGAAATACACATGTGGTTTAGGCCAAGAGTAGCACCTGCGTAGGGCATGAAGAAGACAGGATATGATGCAATGAAATGTGTGGTTTTGGAATTTGGACATAAACAACAGGGTCTCTTTCCTTTGCCTGAATGTGTCTCTTGTCTCCTGCCTTTCCTTGATTGATGGCAACCGTTACTAGAAAAGTTTCCAACTCACTCATTCTTTAGTGTTATATGCTTCCGTCTTTGTGTAAATGACCCTTCACGACAGTTGTGTAGAACTGTGATCAATGTGCCTATTCACTTGCCACGAATTCTCTGGACAATGACTCGCTCCATTCACACATGGACAATATCAAACTTTACAGACTTTGTACTAAGGGACTGGAAGAGTAAAGTCTGTAAAGTCTTATAATTTGAGATCACTCAGTATGTTTCCACCATAAAAAGGTTAATGCCCTCACCCACATTGGTTTCATGGTGGTCCCCAGATGTTTTTGGCATTGCAGCAGTGTATAGGGCCTTACAGGACAACATCTGAATAATTAAGTGTTTGCATTTCTGTCTACGTTAACCAACAGTACAATATGTAACTGTCTTTAAGTTTGGGAATATAATGTTATTAACATCCCACTTTAGTAGTTACTGTAGTTACACATTAACAAAGCATGTAACTACAGTGTAACTACTAAGGAAGTAGCCATTATTACACATGAATTACAGTAGTTCGGTTCATGTAATTACACATGTGTATCAAGTTACATTTTGACCTGTGTAATTACACAAGTGTGCTTTGATTGTTGTAATAACA
>JBBIGC010000033.1:6781979-6799405 GCA_037576955.1 Lepidarchus adonis
TAGTTACACTGTAGTTACATGCATTGTTAATGTGTAACTACACAGTAATTAGAGACACTTAATATAAAGTGTAACCGCATTTTCTTCAGCTATGAAGCAGAAGTTGCCAGCAGACGTTTTCATTGTAGCCCTAAAATGCATTGTTGTACTTTTCAGAAAGGCCATTGGTTCAACCTTGGATAATAATTTGAAATTAAATATCGGAGTGGTCATTTTCCACAGAGATGGGACAGCATGCAGGAATATATTGTGTAGTAAGTCTGCATTGCATTTAGCAGTGATTTACAATAGTAGGTAAATGTAGCATGAAGAGTTTAATCTGAATACTTTCATCAGTAGCAAGGACTTTTCTGCCTGAATGGGAAACTCTGATTTTCTGTGTGTGGGTGTAATATGCACTAGTGAAGTAAAGACAATTAATGTTAAAGGCTTTCAGTTGGCAACAAGTGAGTTGTGAAAGAGGACATTGTTTTATTTGGACATGTTCTGCTTTTTTAGAACACTGGGATGGCTCTCTCGCTCGTTTCCCCACCACCGCTCTCCTTTTGAGATGCAGCAGAAGACTATCATTTATGGGTGCTCCAAGAAAAAGCTCTCATGACTGAAACAGAAGTATAAGAAAACTACTGGAACACTCTTTGAAACCCATTTTCTTCGAGGCTAGTCTCATTTTTTTTGTAATTAACAGTAATGAATGTAGTGCTTAATTACACTGGGTTGTGTAAATCTCTATTGCTCACCAAATTTCTCTCTGGAAACATTTTGACACAGAATGATGGCATTTCATGAAGTTGAAATCTGTCCAACACAAAGACAATGCTAATTAGTGATGAAGTGCTGTGAACACCAAGGGAACTGTCGCTCTTTACAAGGACAGAAATGGTTGTTAAGCTAATGCTACATTACATTAATTATTTCGGTCATCGTGTCATCTCATTTTGGTGCTCAGTGACAACAGTTCTATTCCCAAAACAACCACAGTTAATTTGGCTGACAGTTTGGTACCCCTGATGTCATCTGAAATGATACACGATGGAATAAAGTATTGAGGCCAGACATCCATACAAGCGGTACATATATTTATTTCTTTGACACACCAGTGATTATTTTAACATGATTTGCACCAGATCTTATTTGGTAATTTGGCTTTTTTAAACGAAATAAATAAATGAACACATTTATGCTGCAGGCAACCAGAACTTTTTTTCCAGCTGCTGCGCTGGGTTGACAGCCCAACTAAATGACGTACCACCCGTATTAACCCGCATGCATTATAAATTCCTCCTTTTTCTGATTTTTTTTCCCTGTCAACTTTGACTCTTTAGGCTCTGTGGCTGTGCCAGATGGGATTTAAATGGTTTCATCTGTACATCCATCATAGCAGCTGGGGTTTTAGGGAAGTGTTCCTCCTTTTGAAGAGATCTAGAGGGGAACCTGTGTTCTGTCTGCTTCAAATGCCATTGATAGGCTTCTTGAGGAGACAGGCTATTGATTTGGAGAGCCAAGTGAAGGCTCTGAAATTTCTTTTATTTCCCTGGAAGAGACTGAAGAGTGACATGGAAGAAAGCTTCTGCAGAGTGTGTTAAACAGTTGTATGTTCTAATTAATTGTGCATAAGCTGAATCAAAAAGATGCTCTTTTTTCCACATCATGATGGATGAACATTGTTGAACAATTGTTGCCATCAGATCAAAACCTTGAGGGTAAATTTTTTTAGAAAAAGGAAAACTTGTCTTTACTGTTAATAAGGGGTAATACATTAAGATTTTACAAGCAAGGTACAATCAACATAGCAGCTGCCCCTTCTGAATAAAATAATTGTGATGTGGCAGCATTATATATATTTACATATAGATACATACAGTACATTATGGAATATGCAATGATAATGTTAATTCCGTTTTTGTGTAGTAAATTAAAACAAATCACATTTATCTTATTTGACCAAAATTAGCTTCATTAACACATAATCAGTATAGTTATTGTATAATTATTATTATTATATGCCTTAGTAAACATGAACAGAAAATCACATGCTTGACATAAAGTGAAGGCAGTTTACAGTGTTCAACTGAGATGACAGTTGATACATTTCAGTAATTCTTTTGCTTGTTTATGTTATTATAATAACATAATAATTGTGCATTCATATTAGGAAGAAAAAGTTGATTTACTTATAATAGAAAGAAAGTAAAACATTTGGTAATTCAGTTGTTATCATGGAAAGTCTTTATAAGACATAGAAGGCATTTCAATTGTCCCAGTCATTACGGATGGATTAGACCTAACCAAGAACTTACATTTTATATGAAAATAAAAATATTGCATTCTCTACATAGTCAGTCAAGGGTTCAAACCTGTCATTCTCAGACTTTTATGCAGACTGCATCTTGTTTTGAGGAGAACTTCAGGGACGCTGTTTTTTTTTTTTTTTATTGTTATTAGATGAAGCAACTTTCGTGTTAATTCAAAATGCATTGATGATAATTTAATATAGAATAAAAAATAGAGCAACCATGACTATGTCTTCCTCAAGAGTTTGACAGGGTTGACTGCACTGCTGGAGTCACACAATTCCACTTTCACTTTCAAGCTGAAATGAGCAGATAATTCACAGCCAGGTGGGAATGATGGCATAGACACAGCCCAACAATGACAGGGATTTGTCTCTGTCAGAACAATCTAAAGAGTCCAGTTTGGAAAGCAGTAAATCAGTATATGGTAAATTCTGGAAAGTTGTAAACTAGTGATGAACGCTACAATTAGCCTATTGTTCTTTTTATGGACATAATGCACAAAAATAGATATACAAATCATTTTGGCTCATTTTTACAGTGGTTTATTAATATTGCGGTGTATGAAGGCCAGCAAACAGTAACTACCACCCATTTAATGGCGAATAGCTGCTTGGCATGTTCAGTTCTGCATTTTTCTAATAATTCTGTTTCTTTTTCTAATTTTCTCAGTATAGTTGTCATTTTTCATTGTGTCCATGTAGTTACATTTTATTTGGTGAGCAAAATGAGGGAGTTAAAAAACAAACAAACTGCGAAACGTTTAATGTTGTCATTCTTCCTTAAGCTTACAGTGTTTTCACACAAGACATAAAAAGAGCCTCTGTTATTTAACTCATTACCTCCAAAAGTAGTGTTATTACATTACTTACTCAGTAACATCTCACTTTAATCACTGGTGCTATGAGCATCTGGTCCAGCCACAGGTGATCTGGGTGCATCAGGACATTCAGTCGATCTTACAAATGTCAGAATAACATGGGTCAATCTTTAAACATATCAAGGATTCTCTAATGCATCTCTAATACATCGCTGGCTCATTGCAGTCTCGGTATGTTGCTGTAGAACGAAATGCTGTCCATATTGTAGAGCACTAACCTTTTCACCTGACAGCAATTTGCAGACAGTCCTTGAAAGTTCAGTGTAAGCGAGCGGTTTCAGACATAAAAGAACTGAGAGCATACTGACTTTTAGCAGAATCAATTAAAAAAAAAAATAAAGAAATGTGAGGGTTGAAAATATTTTCCAAATAGTTGCAACTGCTAATATGTGTTTGATCTTCAAAATATGAGCATGCTTGTGCTGAGAGAATTTCTTGAGAGAGCTTAACAGGTTTAAAGAAGTCTGAGGTTGTATTATTTTTTTAAATTAACATTTTAAAAGCAGATGAAATATTTTTTTAATGAGCAGCAGATTTTTATTGATAAAATATCCATCACTGCTTTAAATCTACCAATCACTCAGAATAAGTCTTAAGAATATTATTTAGAGGCTTCAGAAGGAAGGTTCATAATTCAGCTCTGCATGTTCGTGTGTGTGTGTGTGTGTGTGAGTGTGTGTTGAGGGGTATGATCGTGTTATGGAACAGTATCAAAACTCAGAATTCTATCCCAAATTCCTAAGATTGGAGAGGGCTTTCAAAGACTTTTACAATTAAAACAGCCGTTCTGAACTTGTTAGCATGTTCAGTAAACCTCACGTCTGGCTTGGTAAGAGATCAATATCTGCCACGTTTGATTGCCTCTCTGGACGAAGTATTCTGAACTCTGTGGGAGAACTTCAAACACCCTGCGCACGAGCGCTTGCTAACAACTGGCTATCAAGCCACTGTGCCTCATTTTTCTGACAAGATTCTGAAAATCGAAATCACCTGACCTCCAAAGCTTTCAGAAATCTGAGGAAAGAGGGAAGTAACCCAGCGCTTGAATAAAGAAAAGAATGAAAGTTAATACACAGACAAATGCATATACAGTAGTACTAATTACATGTGATTAATTTTCTAAATGGATGGTCTATTTTTTTTTTTTTTCCAATAAATAAATAAATAAATGACAGACGGTACTACTGCTTGAAAAGAACATTCACCTTTCAAGCTAATTTGTTGCACTATTTATGTATAATATAAACAAATAATTTAACCATCCGGCATTCATGCATTTTAAAGCAGGGTTGTGAGATCTAATGTGGCTAACTTCCATGTCTGCAAGTTGCCAGAGTTGGACAAGCTGCCAAGGCCACTTCTATTTATGAGACATCAACAAAGGGGCAATTTGATTTACCTCCATTCCAACTGGCAAGTTTTCAGTGACAATATTCATGTGTCACTGCCAAAGCAATATGTACAGCAGCTCATTATCAAAGCATTTAAATTCAGCATGTATATATATTCTGTATACTGCATGTTGGTCTCGGATAAGGTATACATATTTTATGCATTTGAATTTCTTGATGAGCAGAATCAGACTGCAGTTGAATATATGAGCTTCATGTTGTTAGAAAGTCTATCATCCTTCAAGAAACTTTGTTCAAAGAACTCGCCTTCGCTGCAGATGCCTGCGGAATGGAGGCAGCTGGATTGGGCATGGTGTGAGGCGTAACTGTGTGTTGCCAAATCCTCTTTCGCATCCAAATGCGGAGGGGGGGAACATGGAAAAGCAATGAAAAATTGATATGCCAATGTTTTATTAAATGCCATTTGTTACAGATAGCTTTTACAATATTTTTTTTTTTTGCACATAATGCAATTCCAGAAGAACTCAATGCTATGGTCTGAAAACCGCTATGAACCGGAGCTACGCTGCTGAATCAAGTCTGGTATTTTATTGATCAAATTAAATGCAGGCTTTAGAGATGGGCTACATGTGTGGGGAGCCAGTGCCAAAAAGGTTATGGATTAAACTGGAAGTTGTTTTTCATATGATACAGGCTGATGCTGTCTTGTGCAAACTCTCCCAATTGTACCATTTGGCAGAGTTTCTAGTCTCATGCTTGTAGCCAAAGACTGTTGTTCATTTCACACCCATTCCATGCCACTGCAATCCACATATGTCTGAGTAATAACTTCAGAAGACTCTTGTACTGTGGGACTATATAAATATCACAGTTTAAGTGCATTAGTGAATGAATGGAAAATTATTTTCTGGCCTGAATGGTCAGTATCTGTGTATTTAGATTTTTACTAGGCCTGGTTTGTCACAAGGACAGGTCAGCCTCAATGTGTTTTCTTGTATAATATTATATATTTTTAAATGTACATATAATGCATATGCACAATATATGTCCAATATACATGGGAATAATGTGTATTTAGGAATTGTATTTACATCTAAACTACTGTAAGTTTTAAGAACCCAAGCAAATTGCAAACAATTTATTTGTCACAACAAAAAATGTTTTCTAATGTAAAGTTATCATTGCACCACATGAATAAATAAATAAATAAATAAATAAATAAATAAATAAATAAATGTATTTTAGTTTTAGAAGTTATTAAATGTTGAGCTCATATAACTAATAAGTAAAACATTAAAGATTGTCAGCAATTTAACATATTAACAATCCAACACAGATTCTGTTCTGTCTATTTACTGCTAAGATGTTTAATCTGGAATTTTAAGGCAGTTTGATGCCCATTTTTTAAAAACATAAGTCGATAAAAATGTTTTCAAAAATAAAAGCAAGAAATTTTTCAATTTAGAACAAAATTGGCTTCCAGATGTTGTATCATTGTCTTAAACCTTCCCATTGATTTGCTAAATTCCATCAACAGCACACCTGATTTACCTTAATGAAGTACTGATCTTTTATGAGACCTAATAACTCCAGGATACAACACTGTGTCCAATTTTGTGCATTAAAAGATTTATGGAAAACTGTAAATGTTGTTTGTACTGATTGAAATAATATTATTTTTTTTATTTAAAACTGCTTACTGCTTAGATAAATAGCTCTTTAATACAGTCATGCAATATTATTTTACTGTAAAGTACTGCATACGTGTTTGTATAATGTGACAGATTTGTATGACTATGTACTTGACATTCTCTAGCGTGACACTTCCCACAATCCTTTGTTCACTTATAAGAACCATATGACTGTCACTCAAAATAATGTCCATCACTGAAAACAGCGCTGTGATGTCACAAGCTGACAATACCTGCCACTGCTTTATGTTATCACTATCATCAAGTACAGCAAACACCCTTTTTCAGATTTTACATCTGGAATCAGTACCATTATCAAATGTTGATTGCATATGAATTATGTCCACTGTTGGTTCGAGGTGATTCATTTCAGACAGCTATAAATGATGACCCCGCCAGATGAGAAAAATCACTTTGCTTTCCCAATTGCAGGCAGAATGCTGCCATTTCAGATCTGCTGTCATTTTGGACAGCCACAGCTTTTTAAAGCCCCCAAAAAACAGCAAATAGCCAGACCATCTGCACTTAACGCTCGCAACATTACCAGCCAATTATGCCCAGAAAATTTCTTGATCTGACATCAGGGAGAAAACGCTGCTTTTCTCCTCCGCCTCTCTTTTCAATGCTGATGATTCGAAAGGTCATAGATCGTTGAGGAATTATATCTAATTTATGATCAACATCTGATCGGAGGACAGCTGAGGCTACAGGGAGTAGTGTGACTTCTCCTCTAAGATATGCCACAGCGAATTGATTAAAATGCATGGCCCCATCCTGCTCTCATTTTTCACATGCAGGCAGTATCAAGAATAAAGATGGGTTTGCTCAGAAGGACTTATTGACCAAAATAACTGAGCATCGATACGTCCCCCGAAGGCTGAACAGACTCAGCATCTGAGGGGTTGTATTTTTGGTGACTACAAACCATAGCACTATTGACCTGTGCTGTACTTATATCCTGTGAACAGCACGTCTATCACCCCAAACATATGCCGTCGCCATTTTAGAACTGTTTGCTGTCAAGTGGAATCCTCTGTTTGAGGATATTATTGGAAGTTTGTAGAGCTGGTGGACACCCACAAGTCTGAGTAATATGGTAACGTGATGCCGTGGAACCTCTCAGCAAAACTCAACAGTGTCCATATTATTACCTTGATTATGGGATTGACACGATAAAGAAATTCCCCATTGTTTTTCAGCCTGTTCTCTATCTTCTGCATCTGTATCATACATTGATTATCACAGACAATAAGTTATCTGTCCTTACAAAAGAACCATTCATATACACCATAACTATAATAGTTGCCAATTCCAAATTCTGCAAGACTTTCTGCAAAAGAGTTGTGTAAAACTTTCCATCCTTTACTTAACATTTGTCCAGATGTTCCCAGGTTGCTGGACCTAATTAGTGAGCACCTGGTATAGGTGTTCAACTGTGAATACACAGCTTGTTTAATTTCCATAGAAAAACCAAATTGCCAAAAGAAGTGGACATTCTAAAGTAGCAAATAAGATCACTATGTCTAATACCAAGTTTTAGTTAGAGGGGGAAAAAGCCCCCATTCCCTTTCAAGAACTGAGCAAATAGAATTACATATTCTAAATTAACGGAGCACCAATAAAGATGTGTTGGATTAGGTGGAGGAATGTTTTTATTCCAGAAGAACTGTTCTCGATCAAAGGTCTGATAAAAATGATCAGCAGTTGTCTATAACTGTTTGGACATATAGTATTTAAAATATAATTCTATTGTTGTGCCATTGGCTGAAAGCTTCATGAGAACTGTTTTTTTTTTTATGTCTGACTCATTAGTGTTTGAAATGTCTGCAATACAGTCTTATATTTGAAGAATCTTGCTTCATGGAATTCAGCAGCTGGCCAATAGCTGCGAGCTTTGAAAAGTCTGTCATTGGTAAAGAAACATACAGTATAGATGCAGCAGTCAGAGTTTAGCTAGAGAAACATTCCTCAAATATAATTCCTAAAGAGGTCAGCTGACCTGGGCTATATATGATTTACATGCTTCAATCTAACTCGTATTTCAGGTTATTGTCCTCAACCATCTGTGCCTTGTTTAAGGTCCATGACATTATATACATCACAGCGGTAAATAGCAGCACAACACCGAATTTCTCTCAGGAGACAGAATGCTAAGCCCACCATGGCAAATATGGGACAATTGAACGCGAGTACTTTTTTTTAGCTGCTACTCCTTTATCTCCGTGCAGGTCAGTAGGATTTAATCTTGGCGTGTGTGTGCATGTGCATGCGAGCACCAGATTACTCGGTGGCACCCTGCAGTCCAGTGATCAATGTGGGCTGTGATTCTTTGATGAATTGGTATTCTCAGACAAATGGATGACTTCAAGAAAGAGCTCAGGGGCTGGTAAGGCGGACGGATAGATGGATGCATGGATGGATGGATGGAGTGTGGGGAAACGAGGGGCTGCTTTCCTGAGCGATGGAAGAGGGGGGTGGATTTCAGTGGGGATGTGGAGAGGATGGATTAGACTTGCCCTCGCAGGAAATGTTTGGGCAAACCAAATATGACAGGAGCTTTTGAGGGCTTGACACGGAACACAGAGACCTGGCAGTGGTGTGGCCTCCGCCGAGACGGACCAGCGCATTCATCACATTTGCCATGGTCAAGTTCGCCTCGCCGCTGCCTGAGCATCTGCGGGACCTCCAGGCAACGGAGCACCAGGGAGGTCAGTCAGCTGCCTGCCACCCCACGCTGGCCCACCGGCGAGAGCCGCCAGCGGCCACCCACACCACTCACCAGTGTCCCTTTGCCCTGCTTCCTCTGCACACCTGCTCAGCTGCATTGATTTGCCCTCGTTTCTAGTCGAGCGGAACTCCCAAGGCTTTCAGCTGTCCAACATCTGTCAATCTGCACGTACTCCACACATTAAAACACAGCCACTGCATGGAAATCTCTATCAGCCTTGTTTTGACAATGTAAATGTGTTCATTAAGGAAAACTTGACAATAGATTTTTGCCAGTGATTTACCTCCTGTCTTGAATTAGGAACTAATTAAAATAACATTTGTTAAGATCCAGATATGAAATTGCAATGTGCCTTTACTTTATGACAAACACTGCAAATGGTTGCAGTGTGAAATGAGTGAGCTGTGTTCATTTGCAATAACTTACATTACAGACTAAGAGGGTTTATTTTGAGAAATCAATACCACACTTGTAAAGATCTCTGACAGTTTTTACAACAGTATCTTGGGAACGCAAACCTTATGCATCTTATCCCATTGCTGTGATCTCAGCTCTCATTAGCACTCAAGTCTTTCAGGTGTTTCAAGGAGCTTTGGGGAAAAGCATGTTTACTAGTTTGGAAAAAAAAATCATTATTTAGTCCAAATCTGCTGTATAAACTATGAACTAAGATCCAGAAACTCAAACCATCAGCAAATGTTAATCCTCAGAAGTGTTGAGTAATTTGATCTTACATTACTATTTCTCACTAGCTCATTTAAATCAATTTCTGTGTAAACTACATGGTTAAATATTGTGCATTTTATCATTTCTTGACTATAAAATATTACAAAATAGTTCTGAACTGTCCATACAGACTGGAATTTGGATTAAAATGAGTAACAGCCATCAAATGTCATTACATATAGTCGCTGTCCAGACCAAACTCTACATCTCCAAGTTAACTTTTAAAGTTATTTCTCTTTAGCTCTGCATTCATTATTACATTTGAACATATAAGCTGGAATGAAATATTAATTAGCCATTTAAATCAATTCCAAGATTTTATTCTAGAAGTGACCGTATGAAATTATGTAAATATCTTTAGACAGAAAATATATCTAAATTGAATTTGCTGCAAGAAAAGTCTAAAATTTCAAAAGAATATGTAAAATTCGATGAGGTAATGTAGGTGCAAATCTATGTTTGTCCTATTTGGATGAACTAAGCTATCAGTGAGGCCATGTGCCCTTGCTTGCGCACTTGGCCTAACTTGTGGGTCACCAGGGGGAGGCAGATGTTGTCTTGTGTCATGGCCGCCTGCTTGTGCTGCTGTGATCGTTGGTATCATTTATGCTTACAGGTGCACTGCGCTTCTCTCTCTCTCTCTCTCTCTCTCTCTCTCTCTCTCTCTCTCTCTCTCTCTCTCTCTCTCTCTTTCTCTCTCTTTCCAGTAGTCAGGGCTGCAAGTGTCAGAGCAGGGGGGAAATGCCCATTAGACCCAGTGAGCTATAATAATTGATGATCAGGCCTGCTGTCAGTGTAAGAAATCACTGGGCCATACGAGAGATGCAAGGGAGCATCCGTGGGAGCACAAACAGCCACATGAGCTCACATTCTACCCGCACAGCACAGGTACCTATGACTCTGGGGCACAGGCGAGCGGTGTAAACGAGAGAGGAGGCCTATTGTAGCTGCGGATGAGCATTTTGTCCTTCAAATGGCAGATTTGCATTCTAATGATGTGCGAAAGCTCTTGTGGTGATAGAGACGCCTTGATGTGTTTCAGCCCATAGATCTCCCCTCCACCTCCACCTCCTTGTACTAAAGTTCCAGTTAATTATGTATGTCTGTGAGGCGACACGGTGTCTCCAATAGCAACCCACAGGTACATCCCAGTGAGGCGGTTTATTCAGCACGGCCCTTCCCCAGGCTTAGAGAAATGTTCTCCTGCCGTATTGCTCACTTCTTTAAACGCTGCTGCTGCTGCGCGATGGTCTTATAAGTTAATAATGAGAGGACTTGAAGGGGAGTAAACAAAGTCCCACTGAGACTCAATCCAGCATTGTACCGCCTCTTCCTTGGCACAGATTTCACACCAAAATGATTCTTTTTTCTCCTGTTTTTCCTTTATCTAAGACATGTATCATAGTCGTGCTTCGGCATGGTTCGCTGTTGCACTAAATGAAAGCATGGAAAACACCAAGGGCAATGATTTCATTTATTTGTTTATTTATTATTTGGTTGTTTATTTATGTTACTTTTAAGAAGCAGTCTGTCCCATTGGTAATTATTCTATTAGCCCCAGGATGTATTTCATTATGCCCAAGGTGTTGTGAATTCTTAATTCTGGGCAAATATGTTGTACAAGGTGTATCTAATTAGGCATTTTACACTCCATTTCTTCACAATAAGGGTAAACACTCTGGAGCGCTGTAACAGGATTGCATATCAGGATGCGCTAGTGATGGCGCACACCTGTTTCTCCCACCAACCCCCCCAACACCCACCCATCCCCCCCACTGTCTGTGAAGCACAGCATAGCAGAGCAGAGCGCCTGATTGCGGACGTATGCTCGGAATGCTGGGAGATGTAGTTTGTCATTCTCCCCGGCACCGGAGCCACTCTTTAAAGTCCCGTCACTTTGCAGTCTGTATGGTGCTCGAGGTGCTCGCGACGCACTGGCATGCACTCCAACACCCCAACCCCCCTGCTTTTCCTTTGCTTTCCAGACTGATTATCCCCATTATTTCCCAGCTTAAACCGCCTATAGCTGCACCGCCCCCCATCTGTTTTACCTTTCGGAGCATCTGTCATGACTTGCAGGGACATTCACCTCGCCAGTCACAGAGACATGAGGACATCTGTCCCAACAGACAGCGAATCAGGATGCACCATTCGCTCTCACCGTCCACGCTCCACTGGTCCTGGCCGCACGCGCTCCCGAGCATTCGCCACGCTAGATCTAGGCAAATTGCATTCTTCAGTGAAGTTGGTGTTTCTAATTCCTCGCTCGCAGCTGCTCCGCCGGCAGATAATTTGATAAGGCTCGTCATAATGGTGCTGCTGGATCCTGATAAATGTGTCTAATGCGGCCGTGGGCAAGGGCCAGTGAAAAAAAAGTTTAATAATAATAATACTAATACCCAGGATTGCCTTCTCGATGCTAATGAGAAGTGCAGCCATTATGATAATTTGAGAAGTCGATGGTTGTATTTATTATTTATTAATCTGTTCCTTTATTTATTTATTTTCGAGGAACAAGAATGAAACTTTGTAATCCGTCTGCATGACTCAAATACCATTGTGCATTTCAGCATGTTGCCATGGTTTATTACGACTATTAGTCACACCAATAGATATCGAAACAATTCATTCTCAGCATTCTCTGGCATGGTGTCATTTCATCACCCCATCCCCCACTTTTGGTCATGCAGTATATAAGAGGACACCTCGTAGAGAGGAATTTGTTATATCGAGTTTGACATCTAACCATTACAGTGGTGCATACATTATCATATATAAATGTCTACCCGTGCACATTGCTAGTAGATCATTTCACAGCTTTAGGCCTCTTGTCTGCTTTAATTGCGAACGAAGGCCGTGCCAACTTTATTTTTCTTTCATTTTGCAGATAATTTCTCAGAATAAAGCTGTTGCTGGAAACTGACCAAGCATTGACCTATGAATGCACAAAGCCATAGGCCTCTCATTCTCCCCATCTACTTAGAGTTTAATCTGTGTCAGATTTTCCCCTTCTGGTAAAATATGCTGTCTGTGGCTGCCACTCTCTGTGAGAGTAGCTGCTTAATCCTCATGAATACATGACTTTGTGCGCATGAATAAATAAAAAGCTGCTTGGCGGGTAATTGAGGTGCCGTGCCACTAACAAACGAGGACACAATTTGTAAATGAGATATTTCCCCATCTAGCCCTAAGATGATTTATATCAAATTAAAGCATTTACTAAAATCATGTGAGATGGCTTGCCGCAGTCCTCTCTTTAACAGGTTTTCCTTTTCCCCCTTTAGTCATGCAAACACTGCAAAATCTTTCCCTAGCTCCAGCTTCTCAGCATTACTCTCATTTTGCGTTTGTATATGCCTGTGTCCTCCTTGCCCTCTATAATATACAGCCATTTGAACATTTTAGCTTTTCTTCGTGCCTGTGCTGATTCAGCTTAACATTCATTTACTCAATGCTATAATTGCAACCATTTTATTAATTTTACCGTCTCCAATCCTATTTGATGGTGTTTATTGGTTAGCGCCTCGTGAGCACCTTAATGTAGGCTAATTATAATCTATGTCATACCATAATTGAAAAGTGTTGAACATTAAGCAGAAAATAATGTGAAAAAAGTCCTGTCAGCTGAATTCAATGCAACATCTGCTTGATTCAATTTTATTGCACTTTAATTTTAATTTCCTCAAACGAGTCAGTTATTAGCATTGCTATGTCACAGTGAAACCCATGGGAAGTATGTGATGAACTTTCAATGCCTTTTATGTCTTCCGAAAACTAATTACACAGTTTTGTTTCCTTCATTTTAACCAGAATGTACACAGCACATAGCAAATCATTACAGCAGCTTCGTGTTTACTTCAGTGCCTCAAAAACTTTACATTTCTATACCATTGAAAGCTATGTTTTATTGACCAATTAATTAAAACTAAGACCAATTAATTACTCAGTCTAAGGTTATCCTCACCTGTATATGTGGTATATATTTGCTGAAATTAATTAATTAGTTTATTTAATCATTTATTCATTTATTTATTTATTTATTGCAAGATGTAAACCTGCTAACGTTAGTACAGTGATATTACTTTACTTTCACTTTCACCATGACAGAAAAATCATAATTACTATCAGATTTACATTGACCATTGATCCATGTGTGCATGGGTGGGTGGGTGATCATGTCACCCTCTCAGTTAACAAACCTTGCAACACTGGAGAATAATGGAAATACTTCCAGATATTTGAATAATTGACCTCATGTTAAACATGAACAGGAAACATGGATTCAACTTATGCGAGTGATTATATTCATTACTATTAATTACAAAGTGAACATTTTCAGCTGTGCCAAAAACCCAAACTGAGAGTGAGTGACAGCAGCACCTGCAAACTACGCACATTTGCTGATTCAACATTTCTTAAAAGGCAGATATTTCTCCATTACATTGTCTTTTCCCTGAAGTTCACTTTTAATAATTGTTTTATATCTTCTACAGTATTATTTTATCAAGATTAAACATGCCAAATTTAGTTACAGTGCCAACTTTATATACATTTTATGAATCCTATAAAAGTTTAATAAACAATTAATACTTTTACACTTTCCACTTATTTGTTGTGGTAAAGAAAATACGTTTGATCATGTTTACAGTACATAAAACACCATTGCTTTTATTTTTAAAAGGCCTGAGAAATGTATTTCTCCGTATGTGCCCTTTGCATAAATCATTGGGAAAGTAACACATCTTGCTTTAGGCTTTGCAGTGTCTTTGCAGCATGCAGCACCGGCAGTGCAATATTGTGTTGTGACTTAAAAGAAATGTAATGAGTAAACTGTTGATGAGCCAGTCACCCCCTTCCCCCTGCCCACAGGACACCTCAAGGCAACAAAGGAAGTGCTAAGTCAAGATAAAGCTAACTCTGCTATGTGTGTCAGATAACAAGGTTAACCTAGAGCAAAATGGCTTATCAGTGAGGAAACACACCTGTAGTGAGCAGAGAAATGTTTAAAGCAGTGGCTACGGGTGTGTTTAGGGTTGAAAGCCCTGGTGGCAACATGCCCTTAGCTAGGATGCAATAAATAATGATTTCTGACTGTCAGAGAGTCACGCTCTATGTTTCCGACAAGGCTCTTGTATTTGGAACAGTGACATCTTGTCAGCAAGGTGATGCATTTGAGCTTTGGTGTCCATCTTGTAGGTATTCACATGCGACAGCAGTGAGTAAGTTACTTTGGTAGTAGTTCATTTCTATTAAACATGCAAACATCTATTTAGCCTGACATTGTTAAACACATAAAGGCACATGTGCACAAAAGGTGTTTTTGCTGCTTTATGCTACAATGTAAACTTGCACACAGCAAGCATCCAAGATTACCCTGCACGTGGCAAAGCCTGGAGGAGAATAGCATGGCAGGGGAAACAATATGATCCGTGTCGCCTGTTATGTGCTTAAATGACTGCCTGCGCAAGAGGATGGAATAATCAAAGGCAGATATAAAAGATATTGCCTCTTTTCCTGTCACTCGCCACTTTGCTACACATTTTACAGTGTTCGATATCCCACAAAAGCAACCCTTGAAGAAGCCGGTATTGATTTCAGGGGGTCCTCTCTTCTCTCGGCTCGTGCCCTTGCGCCTGCTGCTTGACCCACTTATTTTCTCATCTTTCCTGGTTCCCTCATGAGGGTTTTGCTTGCCTACTGCTTTTCCCATTACAAAATGGACGGCCGCCAAGTAGTCCGGCACTGCCTCTCTGAGAATGAGTTAGGTGATACCAACTCAGTTAGTCAACATCATAAATCAGCAGTCAAATTGACATATGTGCCAGAGACAAAAAGTAGGCTGAGGACCACACGTGGCGGAGAAACATCATAGTCATCACGACGTCGAATAAATATTGACAAATATGTAAGTTAAGGCATAGCATCAACTATGGCATTTGGCCCGTCTCAAGTTTATCGTCTCTTAATGGAAATAGGTGAATGAAAGTGAATCACTGGAGCGGCCATTAGTTATGTGTATCCCAAAGCGCCAGCCTTTATGATAGACTATTTTTGCTGTAGGGCTGCACCCATGTACCCTTCTGAACCTCTGCTCCTGTTCTTCCTTCAGTTCTTTCCTTTTTTTATACCTTGCCCTAATTTTAATAAAGAGGTTATTTAATATGTTAGACGTGAGGGCATGATCTACACTCTGAAATTATTCAAAGAGGGTGTAGAAGAACTTCAGTATTGGGTCATATCCTCATGATTTTCTTTGCTAATTAAAGGTAGCTTCATAAAACTACAAATGCTAAGGGTGCTGCTAATGATTAGAAATACTCTGTAGTTCTAACTGAGTACAATTTAAATAAGTATTGAACACGCCACCAAGTAAATAAGTAAATATATTTCTAAAGATGCTATTGACATGAAATTCTTACCAGATGTCAGTAACAACCCATCCAATCCACATATGCTAAGAAATCAAAGCATATGTGTTGTCCATATATTAAGTTATGTGTAATAAAATCAATGAGAAACTAGTACACTGCTCAGGTGGGATTTTGTCTTCAAATCCCAAGTTTCCATGGACCCGTTCTATGAACTCTGAGCTTTTTTTTCATCGATTTTCTATAGGATTCAGATCAGGTGATTGGATCATTATTTTGCTAAAAGCTCCACCCTCATTTCATCATCATCATCCTAGAAGATAGCACCAGATTTTAAACAAGAATGTCTCTGTACATATTTCCATTCATCCTTTCTTCAATTATATGTTGGGTCCCAGTGACGTATGCTGAAAAACAGTCCCACATCATGATGTTCCCACTTCCAAGACAGACATAGTGTGTATTATGGCATCCAAAGAGTTCAATTTTGATCTCATCTGACCAGACAATATTCTCCCAGTATTTCACAGGCTTGTCTAAATGTTGGCTGATAAATTTTAAACACGCTTCAACATGCTTTTTCTTCAGCAATGGAGTCTTGTGTGGTGAGCATGGATACAGACCATGGCACTTCAATGCATCACTTATTGTTTCTTTTTAACAGTTGTATCTGTTAATTCCAGGTCTTTCTGAAGCTCTCCACAAGTGGTCCTTGGCTCTTGGACAACTCTTCTGATAATTCTTTTCACTCCTCTGTCTGAAATCTTGAGGGCATAAATTCAATATAAACCAGTCACAACTAGATTACCACCTGGTTGTGACTGATTTATGTTGAAATTATGTCTTTTTCCGTTCCAGATTATGTCCCCAACAGTGCTCACTCGAACCTTCAATAGTTTAGAAATTCTTCTTTAACCAATGTCATCAGTATTTTTTTTTTTCACATTAAGGTTGCAAAGGCTTTGAGGAAGCTCTATGGTTTTATCAATCATAAGATGTTTCTTGTGTGACACCTTGAAAATGAATTAAATCATCTGATATTAATTTGCACAGAATAGATTTTTAATTACTGAGAGATTGTCATGAATTTCCATACCTTTTGTAGCTTTCTTTCTTTGTGTATTCAATATTCTTTCTTTGTGTCACTTCATTTTATTACACACAACTTAATCATCTATGGTTTGATTTCTTTCCATGTGTGGATTGGCTGGGTTATTACAGACATCCGGTGAAAATTTAATGTCAATAACATCTTTAGATCTAGGATCCTGGGTGTGTGGCAGCTAGAAAGTGATTGCAAACTGTCTATGAACACAAACACACACACACACACACACACACACACACACACACACACACACACACACACACACACACACACACACAC
>JBBIGC010000033.1:6810794-6834364 GCA_037576955.1 Lepidarchus adonis
GGGTTGGGGGGGGGGGGTCGTTATACATGTGTGTGGGCATGTTTTTGCATATGTCCACACACACACACACACACACACACTTTTGGAAGTTCCAAATCAGAGCTCTCTCACCTAAGGAAAGGAAAAACTTCAGCAGATGGCGGCCCTTTAGGGTCTGCGGCACATTGTGGCTGAATTACAGTCCAGAGGGAGATGGAATGCCTGATAACCTCCATCCCCTGGTTCCATCTGCTGAATCCTAAGCAAGGACACTGTACTCTGAGTTGCACTCACGATTTCACATTCCTGATGAGCAATTATTTGCTGCGTCAAGCAAGAGATCCTAGATTAGACAGCCTTTGCGTCGGCATGGTGTTATCTGACAGAATTTAGTTTCTTTCATCCTGTAAATGGTGTATGTGAGATGGTGTGTGTGTTTATTTTCAGACATGCATTTATGTACATTAGGAATGGGGGATGTAATAATATTTTATTGTTATGGCAATACGTTATTTCCCATTACATGCTTTTCTGAACACATCATAGATCTTTAGTAGGTTTAGTAAACTGGTTTCATGCTTCACATGGTTGACTGAACTGATTAAATTTAGATTATGATGCATTTTTTGTAATGGTGCTGAAGTTTCATGCTAGGGTCTTCCTATAGCTGCACATCAATCAGGAGGAATCAGCCCATTCTGCTTTAGCTCTGCCATATTCTTTGGAAGTCTCATGTGTATGACTGCTGTACGTAATTCAATAGCATCTCCATTGAGTTGCGGTCTCTACTTGGACTTAGTCACTTCAAAAGGTGGATTTTGTTTTTCTAAAGCCATTCAGTTATGAACTCAGAAGGTCAAGAAGATCAGTTCATATTTTATGACAAATTAATGCAGAAATATGTGAAATTCCAAAAGGTTCACATACTTCTTAGTAGGACTGTAGCAACTCAATGATAACTGAAAATGAGATTGTCACCAAAACTTCTGTAAAGCTTGTCAAAATAGCTTCTACAAAGAAAGCATTTGGGCAAAGCATGGATACGTCATAATATAAAGCCTGGAAACAATGACGTCGCATTGTCAGAATTAAAACTTGTCTTTAGTGTTAGAATTTACTTATAAAAAACTTTTTGATGAAAGCTAGTTTGTTTTTGTAATACAATATTATAAGCATATTTTAAATATTTTTGTCACTGATGTACTTGTTATATTGTGTCTGTTCCAAACTGTAAGAAATTATCAGAAAATTCAATGCTCATGGTATATATTATCGGAAGTATCACAATATTAGAATATCATCCAACCCTTAGAGTGGATGGACACGTTTGCTCTCTTGGCTATTTTCTCCATTTCTATAGCCCCTCCAGCTCTCCGGTGGCCTATCTCAGCAGCAGATTGCTTTGTAGAGATGTACATTCACAGCTAGAATGGACCGATGAGAAAACCCACTTGTTCCTCTGAACAGCGTTCAAGAAGAACAAAAAGTGTCTTGAGTGGAGCAGATCATTACAGTACTTTGTTGTTCATCTCTCCCTAAAAATAGGAGTTTGTGACTCTTCTCATACGCTCTCATCCCTCTTCATATAAATGACCCACATACAATGAGCATAAAGCGCTTGTACTGCACATTGCCAGCAGATACATGCAAAATACTTCTATTGTCTTCCTTTCCAACAAGGTGTTTTGTTGCAGTGTTTACATTAACCATAGAAGCAGGGAAGCATCACAATAGAGCATCTTCTGATTGTTATGCATCAAAGCTGTTGTTGTGCATGAAAGGCAAGAAAAGATGGTGTATCTAATTGCAGCCAGACCATCTTTCTAGGCACTGGTATAATCTCGCACCATTGAATTTGCCGAATCCGTTAGAAACACAATTAATTTTGTCACAATCACACAGCAGTCAGCATAAAAACACATTCAGATATCCGGTGCAGGGCTGATTACGAGTCGCTCTGGCCGCATTGTTTAAATGAAAGGATCAGTGTACTAGTAGAGAATGCAGCAAACAGACTATGTCAGCCACATTCAAATAGATGCTCTGCAATATGTATGGTTCTGTTTTTATCCAGAGCTTTTTCCCTGCGTTTTTTATGTGTTTCTGAGCATGGATGGGCCGAGTTTCTTTCCCTGTCTGTTGAGGACCTTAACCAGCCGTAGCCTCTCCAGAAATAACAGCTGTTTCCACTTACATAATGGCAGCAAGATGTCACTTCATATTTTGGCTGGTGAGACTGTCACAAGTCGTTAATCCAGGTCCGTCCGTGGGCCACACTGTCACGTCCAGCGCTGGAGCGCGACAGAGTCAGGCCTGCAGTGAGGACGCACACGCGCGCACACACACACACCCACACACACACACCCCCACACACAGGCCTGTTTACCGTAACCTGGAATGCACTTTAAACAGGTGTCTTACAGCCTCACAGCTTCACGGCACCTTTATCACACCTGTTAGTGACACTGCGTCCTTCGCCACCCTGTCCTCTTTTTGTTAGCCTTTCTGTCTCTGTGAGTGAAAGAGATTCGGGCAAGGTCTGTACCCAGTGCATCTATGTTTACAGAGTTTTTGACAAAGTCAAACCTGAAGATAATGAAGTCTTTCTGTAAAGTATTAACCTATTAAGCGCTAGTTTTGCTAATAAATAAATAAATACATATAAAAAAAGAAATAGAGGAAGAACCTTTGCTTTTGGTTACCTGAAGACTAATTGATGGTAATTAAAAGAAATTATTTGGGCAAACATCACCAAAGATTTACACTACTTCCATTGGTCCCAAGTACAGTTGAGTAGAGTCCAAACGTTGCTTCTTTGGATTCGAACTGGAGCTACGAGGCTAAAGCTGCTAACAAGCACTAGACACTACCAGTCACACAAATAAAAATACATCCCCAAAACATCCCTGCTCAAACAACATCCAACCTTCATTAAAGTTGAGAATGAAAGAGTGGAGACTTTGAAACTATGGCAGTGCATCCAGAAATGAAGGCAGATTGGAGCTTTTTTTTGTAGTAATAGGAAACAGTGGTACACAGAACTGCACTAATGATACAACATACTATGCCCAGTGTGGACAAACATGCATCATGACTCCGGGGGCAAATTTTAACACAATAACAGGGGACAAAAGCAAAGTCTCTGAATGCATCAAAGACGGCACATTAGGTACAGTAGGACTCATTGTGATTGTGTTACTGGCCTGTGTAATGCTTTTATTGCAGAAGGCTGTAGTTTGCAAAAATCACTTTTTCCTTTCAAGTGTGTGCTGTGAGCTTCTTGACCAATAACAGTGCAAGATAAGTGTTTCCGTGGGTGTATTGATGCTTCAGGGTATTCTTATAATCAAGAGGTCACCAATCTTTTCCACAAAGGCCTGCCGTGGCGTTTTGATTCAAACCAAGCACTTTGTAAAACTCGGCAGCAGTATGAAAACCAGAGAACAACTGATGAAACAAGTGGACTCAGGTGTGCTTTGGCTTGATTATAATGAAAACCTGCCACATCGACCTTTTGTGGATAAGATCATGATCCTTGTTGTAATCTAACAAAGGTAAAATATTTCTTTCAAAACAATATGGGTGTAAAAATGACATACAAGTCTTTACCCCCTCAGAGTGCTATTTATATTACAGTGTATAAATAGTGCCTCTTCATTTTCCAGTTGCTACTCTTAAGAGTATTCTTATATTACTAGAAGCTTCTTAGATGCTTATAAACTAGTATGAAAGTAAAATGAGAGTCTTGGAGATTAAAGGGTTAAAGTGGTTGGTGCTTTTTCGAAATGAATCACACTATTGCTGTGAAAGAGAGCAAGATTTGTAAGCATTGTGCTTCTGTTGTGCAGCAGTAGAGTGAAGTGAAGGGAGGAGAAATTACAGATGCACGGTATCGTCCATAACACTGGAGGGTATTTTATTTATTTATTTATTTATTTGGTAAATGCTGTACCGACAATGCTGTCTGATGTGTGATTGTCATAAATATTCAATGAGGCATCAATCTGTTAGGAAACGGCTGCTTTTTCTCCCCCAAAAAAGATACAATCTGCCCTCTACTGGCCACTGAGAAAGTCATGGAATATCCTTCATAAACTTTAGACGAACTTTGTGCATGTCCTCTCTGGGCAGCGTAGCAAATCAGTGCTGCTGAGCTGCAATGCTGCTGCTGAATAATAGCCTCAGTGATCACATTTGAAGGCCACGTTGATAAAGAATGATTCGTGTTTACTGTACAATGAGTCATCTGCCCATTGATCAAGGGAGTATGGTTTCATCTGTCGTACAGCATCCCTGCAGACAGACAGCGCCTTTATAGCCGGGTTTCTTTCTCTACGCCTCAGATAAGCAGCTCTCTTGCACCAAGACTCTCACAATATTTCTTCTCTCTGACCGCCATACATGCTTTTGTACAAGTGGGACCCTATTATAGCCTGAGCTGCACTGTTTTTTGAAAGCTGTGGAACCGTCTAGAAGATCTAGTGCACGGAAAGGTCATAGGATACGATGCCGCACTGCTGGATACGTCGGATGGAAGTCTTCTCAGAAGTGTGGAGCACTATCAGTTCCGTCACGGCTTGAGACTTTTCTTAGAAGTGCAGAATGATCCCTTCCACCACGTGCCAGATGTTCCTCACACAAGGATGAGGAGGGGGCGTCTTACTGTGATGGATAAGCATTGCATCAGATAGCAGAAAGAAGCGTGCACAGAAAATTCGCCATGACGTTCCGCCGTTCTGTAACACCGTGTAGTCATGCTGCTGGATACAAAACTTGTTCTCCACTCTGCTGTGAAGAGAGAGAAAGAGAGTAAAAGGGAGAGAGAGATTGTTCCCTTTTGTTCCCTGCGTGTCGTAATATTTCTTTCATACAGCATTCAAATATTAATGACAGGAGAATCGAAAGTCCATGAATTGCCCGAGCCGGTTCTCACAGCCCTATGAGTGCTGAGCGGAGGGGGTGGGTAATATTTACGTTCACGAGTCTGCGAAACCCTACATTTTTTCTTGAATTGCACCCGTCGAAGTTGCTCGTAAGAGACTGTAAATTTGATTTGGTCGTAGAGCACTAATCGCTTATGGAAGCTCTATTGACTGAGATGTGGCAACATTAGCCGTCTTTAAACCAATGGAGGAAAAAAAATTGAATGGACAAAAATAAGTGATTTTCCATTTAAGAAGGACTTATGTGCTCTAACGCAGCATTTAATTGCTTTTCAAAGGCTGGCCCTGGAAGCAAATGGGCATAGAGGCGAATGGGTGAAAAATGTGGAGATAAACATCAGTGTACAATTATACTTTTACACAGTCCACTATTGACTGACCCTCAGTGTATTACAAAAAATACCAACTCCATGTTGCCAGAGCCTGGCTATATTTTGACACAGGTGTTAATGACTTGATTAGTTCATGGGTCAAGGTAAATTAGCCTAGCGATTTTCTAACCCTGGCTGTAATCTCAGGCTGTATTAAGCTATTGACCTAATTAAAAGTGAAAGCATAACTTTTCATAGAGTGGCTCGTGTCAGACCTCATGTAATGTAATGTAAACTCATTACAGCCTGTGTTTTTTTCCAGCGGAAAAAAAAAGCAGGCTCTTTATGGCCTGACCTTTCATGGTGGTCATTGACAAACCCATGATCCAGCACGGATTTCATTAGGGGGAGAAACTCATCTTCATTGATCAAACTGAGAACTGGATAGAAGGGCCCAGCAGGAGGAGTAGCTCAGCGCTGATCAAAGAGGTCCAGCCACAGGGCCTGCACACATACTCTCGCCCTCCACAGGCAGCAGGGAGGAGTGTGGTTCCACCCTTGTTATGCCGGTCCATCCGACGGCATGCGTTGGCCTTGCAGAAGTTCTTCTTAACTCCTTCACTCATGGTCTATGGGGGAGATAACGCATCATAAGAAACGGTAGATACACATGGATTAAATTTAGAAGCTAGGCCATATTTACTCCATATTCTCTTTCTTCTTTCTGCTGAACACATTCTCTTTCATTTCTAAGGGACACTTTTTATTTATTTACTTCATTTCATTAATTGATGCTCTGTCCACAAATCCGCAGGCAGAGCCTTCTTCCATTGTTTGCCACATTTTGGATTCTCTAAAACGGAGGAAGAAGAAGGAGAAGAAGAAGAGAAAAAAAAACATCAAAGGCAAATTGAGGAGGACATGAATTAATTTACAATATGGAGTAAACGGGTGTACACACACTGCTGTGGTGAATTACTATTCATTCGGAATAAGACACTTATCACAGCTGTGCAGACAGCAAGGCACACCTCGCAAGAAGTTGTATTGACACGAGGAGGCAGAACATTTTCTCCCACTGAAAGGAGAATTATCCACTTCAGAGGCTTCTTTAGTTCTCAAAGGGAGACAGACATGCTGCTAAAATATTCTGAAAAAATTAATAATACTGTAAGTGTTCCTGCTGCTTGCATTTCTAGCTCTTATCCATGTTGCATTTCCTCTTTTTTTTTTTGATTAACAGTTTTAAAATACAGAGAGGGTGATGAGAGGAGAGGTTCTTCACCATCTTCATTTGACCTTCTGGCCAGAGGTTTCTTCACGATTTTTTTTCTTACTGATTGTTCAGTTTGTTTTAGTTAGTTAAATGGCGTGATCGATGACATCGCAGAAGTTCCATAAATCAGGGAGGTGCGCGAGAACGTGGTGTAAACCAGGAGCTCTAGCCATTGCTTAAAAGACAAGGAGCAGCTTTCGATATAAATGAAGATGAAACTCTTGTTGGAGCAGTTTTTAATGACTACATTTTACTTTGTTCTCATTTTATCAGGAGTTGACAGTTGAAACATTGGAGCAATCTGTGCCCATTTACAAAGTTCAATACCACCCCCCTCCAACACACACACACACACACACACACACACACACCTTCCCAGTGGGCCCTCACTCAATATGTTAGGTAATGGCAGAATGTATAGTATTTTTCATATAAAAAGGCAAGGGAGGGGGCGCTGCAAAAGGGCGTGCAACCACTATAAATGGTAATTGTCCTACACCACTGTGCCTTGTATGAAAAACAGTCCAGTTTATAAATGAGACCTTTAGCAAGATCCTCTCCCCACCTGCTCTTGCCAGCCAGGCCCGTGTAAAATTATTCAGCATCCTCTTTTAGCTGTAAAGGGTGCCTGTCACTGCCTCTTCCTCCTTCAGAAAATGTCCGGGAGGAGTGTGGGCTTTCTCCACTACATAATTCTCCATCATTCTCCTAACGTGGGGTTTGATGTCTGAATATATTTCACTAATGGATCATAAATAAAAATGACCCAGGTCACCCACAAGCAAATTAGTAAATTACTTTGCAGCGTGCCAGAGAGACGGATAGGCCTGAGCCAACCTACACAAGTCATGCAGAAGAGTGTCAAGATGAACGCCTGCCCACAAGTAAATAAATAACAGGAGAAAAACAAAGAATGGATAAGAGAATTTAAAAAAAAGAGAGAACTAATAGACAAACAGCAATAAATTGAGAGACCTTTCTGGGTGAAAATATGGGAGAAGCTGCAGGGTTCACTTCTTTTCAGCCGTGAGAACTTTTCTTTTTTAAATCTCTAATTGTTGTCCTTGACATTTCACTGCTGGACAGTGATAGTTTATTTCCTGACAGTCTGAGCTAAGACATTTCCGTTTATTAAAATAAGGCAACTCACACAGGGCCTGTATTATGCTTCGGCAGGAAATCTGTGTTTTGTCATAACTGTCCTCTCTGTACTTGACATTTCTGTGGGTTGCAAATGCCTATTATGACTCTACCCAGCTCTGCCTCACATGAATTCCCATTAACACGTTTCCGCCAGAATTATCATTTGTACTTGCAGCTAGTGATTGCACTCCATTATTCTGGTCATGAACCAGTCATTGCAGGTTTAAGATGCTGGCAATGTCACGATAGACGGGAGAATAAGTCGGAAGAAGTAAAAATGTCAGACTCAATGAATTCATTTTGAGTTACACATAAACAGCGAAGGCAGAAACCACCATGGCAGGTACGGCCAGGCCTTTAATGGCCAATGCATTTGATTACATGATTCAGCTATACAGTTAAGGGGGAAAATGGACTCATATTAATCTGGTAGACCCACAGATAGACCACAAAACGCAGTGTTCTACTGCACATTCAGGTGTATGCAGTGACCGCAGAATGGCTCAGAGAAATTAATGTCACAATCAGTTTGCAAGCGCATCATTTCATGTTATTGCTAAACTGAGGGATCGAAAATGAAGACTCTTATCTGCAAGAGACGCATCGATTGAAGGTGGGTAAAGTAAGGATTTTCAGATAGTCAATTACTGCATTTAGATAATACTGCCTTTGCCATTTGTCCTATCTGCCCAATCCAATCACCAAAGAAAAAGAACAGTTATATGATGTTGTCATACTGCAGTTAGCAAAACCATTTTCATATCTGTGGCCTCCTCAGCACAACTCCAAACCAACTTTTCACTTTTCTGAAGCTTAAAGATAAAATGACTTTATCTAAATTCAGGCCTGTCTCTGTCTATAGGTTTTTTATTGCATTACTGATGTCTAAAATAAAGTTTTTTTCCCGCTTATGTAGGTAGGCTGGTTTTTTGTGGGCAGATATATCTGGATGTAACCCAAGCTCTAGTTCAGAACACATTCCACACAGAGTAGCTGAGAAGAATTGGTGCAAATCAACTTTTTTCTTTTTTTTTCTTTTCTCTATCATCTCAGAGCTATTGACTGATGATTCACTGCAGCATCTCTGCTGATTTCGAAATGAAAAGCAGCGGCTGGCTGAATAAACATTCATCTGATTGGCCCCTCTGTTGGAGACCACTTTGATTGCACAGCATTTTTATATTAGCAATTTGCAGCATTACTCCCAACTTTATTTATATTAGAGAAAATATTAGAACTGCACTGTTGGTGCAGGTGTGGAATAATTTGCTGCTTTTGTGTATGGCTTTGTTCTTAGGATAAAACAAAGACGCGTGCCTTATTCTTAATTCTTTTAGCCGAACTGAAAGCTGAGTGTTTGGTAGACTGATACAAGACAATGGCATTGCTGCTAGTGGTATTAGAGGTGAAATTTTGCCCATTAAGTTTGATGTAGTGATTTGATTATCTCAAACATCATAATCGTCCACCAGTTGAATCTCTGATGTGCATCTAAATAAACTTTCTTTATATTTACCAAACCTTTCCTATCAAACAGCTACATGGCTATAACAGTGCATGGAGAATGCTAATCAACTGAGTCAACCAGATGACCAGTAGACCCTTGATTGGTCAATTTATTTTGTTAATGACGGCAAGGACCCTGCTGTACTACCCTTCTAATGAGAACACGGCCTATTGAGTTCTCGAGGCCCCTGTGGCTGCAAATGGCACTGGTGGAGTGAAAGACCCAGAAGTGTCCCAGTGGTGGGGCTCTCCTTTGCACTGGATGCCGTCCTTCTGAGCTTCTTATGGGCTGTAGGGCAGAACTAAATACATGCAGTGATCTCGGTGGTCTACTTTGAGCCAATAGCAAGCAATGTTCTCCAACAAAGTTCTCAGTTCCAGTAATAAGCAAACCAGGGAATTCATTTGGGCTATACTTGCGCAGAGTAACATGGGTTTTCATTTCAAAGCATTTATTCTGAAAACTTTTACAATAGCATTATGTTATACCCAAACGTAGTAACTGGATTCAGAAAGTTTGGTAACACTTCAATGAAGGGCAACATTTTATATATAGTAGCTACATGATACTTGCATAAGCTTTTAATGAATGACATAAAATATATATAAACCTTTTATATAAATGCTTATTCCAATAAAAATGTCATAAAGGTTGCTTTTGGCCATTTCACCTTAGCCAGTGTTTTGTCAGCTGGCCCTTGTTAGAAAAAAAAACTTTAACATAAATGTTGATATGTTTATGTCAATTATAATTAATTTCTTACATAAAGTCACTCTTAAAAATGCTTCTCTATAGTAAAGTGTAGCACTTTGGCATATTAAAGTGATACTTTGGCCCTTATCCCAAATGTAGGCGAATGTATCCAACAAACAGTAGACTAGCTTACAGGGTTTCACACGTTATATGGCATATTGCATAGTGTTGTCTGTAAAAGTGAATTAAAATTTTTAAAAAAAGAGCATCGGCAGCCACCTGACCTTTTTTTCAATGCATTTTCCCAAGTTCCTACAGTGTCAGAAGCCACTTAACCAACCGGGTCAAATTATCAGGAGTCTTGCATATGACTAGCTGATTGGCACACTGTACCTTTACTCCTGAGAGCTTGGCAAATTTACAAGCGGTGTTTGCTAAACAGTGCCACAATATGAGGCCACAAATATGTCATTCAGATGGTGTCCAGTCATATCTGTGAGGTTAATTGGGTCAGTTTCAATAATTACATTAACATTTCTCTCTGTGTACCCCAACCGTACCCCTGCAGTCTCCATGAAGGTGAACGTGCATTAAGATTAGATGCTGAGGGGTCCAGTTTAAATTAAAATGTATTTTTAAATGGCACCTGAAATGTCCATGTTATGCACTGGTCTATATAGAGCATTCCCCTGTTATTCTCAAGGTCATGAGGCGAGAGGAGTTTTAATTGAAAATGAAATTGTCTACCTGATGGGTTCACCTAATTATCAAATATTAGAGTGGAAAGCAGAGGGTCTGGAAAGCGAGAAATTATGAAAGGATCACCTTGAATATTATGGACTGGTGTGCACTCTCAGCCCCTCACACTGACTAGTGGCTAACTAATCTTGGCTCAAGTTTAAAGCCCTGGCTTCCTGTCCTCTTGCTACAACTACAAATCCCACGGAGTAATGAATGTAATCTAAAACGCAGTCGTCCGTCCAGATTTGCTTTCTAACCTGCTGCACCATTCCTGTGAAGTGTTGATTGCATGGGCATATTGTCTTGGGTTGCTGATATATGGGGGACAGCATTATCATACATATAGTATCAGTATCAGGGCGGAATTTTGTCAAGCAGACTGGGGAGCGAAGCCACAGAATGGGCTTTGATAACAAACAGCGACGCTGAGCCAGAAGTCTGGCCATGCAACACGATGACAAAAGTCTCTGACATTTGGTCTGTGGGGTTTCTGTCTTTTCCGTGCCATCAGCACGCCACACTAATGGGTCCTGACATTACAGCTGTAAGAGATGCCAACCATGAAATGTGACAGACAGAGGGTTATGGGAGAAAGGAAAAATAAGCCCAGACTGGATGACACCTCCAGCCTCCACCTCTAGAATCCTCTGGCCAAAGCAGAACTAATGGCTAGATTTGCTTTGGGCCTGGATATATGTACACAAATCTGCTGCGTATGTCGTTAATGTTTGATAATGGTTGCCTCAGGCGAGAGGCAAAAAATTCAAGGCAATGGGGTCAATAGGTTTTGGGCAGTCTATCGAGCGCAGCCCTGTGGCTATTTCCAATTCTTCTCTCTCCCTGGACGTCCTGGCCTTTGGAGCTCTCCGCATCACGGCTGCTTGTCTTTTCCTGAAACCCAGTGTGTCTGCTCCTTTGGAGATCGCTCATTTATTGATTTTTCATGTCATATTTATATAATGTTTCTGCTTCTCAAAGCACACACCTTGGCTGCCATGCAACCCGCTGCTGATGAGCAATGGCTGTAAAGACATCTGAAATTCACACGTAAAGCTAGATCACATGTATCCTCCATCACCATTGACTTGTCCTTAGAACAAAACAGAGGGCTACTTGAGGTCAGGCTTTGGGCTCAGGGGCGTGGTCACATCAATAGAAACTATGTTTGAGACAGTGTGTTTGAAAGGCATCGGGTAGTAATTCTTTTCATGCAAGGTGGGGTGTTGCTACATCTGAAATACTGGAAAAAAGGGAAAGGAATTCAAATATCTTTTATTTATAAGGGAGGTACACCGCTGTTTACTCCAGCTTCCCCCGTTGTCCTCAGCATAGAACCCAGACAAGAGAAAAACATCAAACAGCAGTCTTACCATTGTTACCGCTAGCCAGGGGTTGCTCCATGCAGCCTCACCACATCCTCCCTCCATTATCTATTATTTGGTTTTTTATTGTACACTTTTTTGAGGCAACATTTAAAGCAGTGACAACTAATTGCAATGACAATGTGTAAGAAGCCCTGTTGAAGCCATTTTGCTTTTACCTGTTGAGACACTGAAAACATTGAAGGCCCATTTTAAAAAAAACACACACTCCAGTAGCTCTCTCTCATAACAATACAACTTATGTATTAGTTTCATAGTAGATATCCAAAAGTAATGTAGTATTTACTGACTAATATGACAAGCCATGAAAAACTGAATAATAAGCTTAGTATTTCTGCCTGAATCTATGGATTTTTATTCCAGTGTTGTTTTTGATTGATTGGTTTATTTTTACAATTCTGGCAGTACGAAGAATAATTTGCTTCTGTACGTGGATGACCTTCTATGTATTTCACAAAGCAGGATGTCTCAGATAACCAGATTGCTTCAAGGTTTTCTCTAGTAGTAAAGTCTCTGAGGAATTTACCCATTGTACAAAATTGTCTTTTGGTTTACGTTATCTTGCTAAACTGAGAATTCCTTCTTTTGTGAACAAACTCTCTTGTTTTATTACCATTTAGTGTGGCCTGCCATGTAGTGCAAATGTGAAAATCCTGGATGTGATGTTTCATGTTGGGGAAATTACACAGATACTTTTTCCTGCATAGTCAAGCCCCTTACAGACAGTGTTCTTCTGGTTAAAGTAATACAATTCAAGTGGTATTTTAGCTTAATGAGTTTTTTAGGAGAATGCAAACAGAAAAAAAAATGTCAATTCCTTTTTTCCTTTTTAGTAACTCAGGTTTTAGGGCTTCCTAATAGTTCCTGTTGTTACTGTGGTCCTGTAAAAAGCCTTTTCACTCTCTGCTGCTGAAATTCTTCAACATTTCTCAGTAAGTGCCCCTGGCACCGCTCTTGCATTGATTGCTCACATGAGGAGAAAAAAAAGCTAAAATATTTTTTTATCCATTTGTCTGCTACATTTGTTGCTGTACTCATAGAGTAGTGCTTGAGTTTGTGTGTGGGTTTGTGTCGTGTGGGATAAATGTGTGCATTGATAGAACACTCAGAAGGATGGATCTTAAATAGGTTGGATATTGTGCGATTGCTTTTGAGAAATCAGTAACTGGGTTTTTTTTGTTTTGTTTTGTTTAGTTTTCTTGGTTTCTTTCTTTCTTCATAACCTACAGAATGTATTTATTTTAAGCCTAATGTCATGGAGTTGCAGCAGTAGTGGTGACAGGCTTCTGGCAGGCAGACAGTGGAGAGTTGAAGAGACTGTGGAGAAAAAACTATCTATGGGGACAGAGCTTTGCAGCTGTCTGCAGTGTGGGCACATCAAATACATTCAAAGGGAAATATACAGTAACTCAGCTCTGTCAGAGATTCCCAGATTTTGTTTTTTTATGAAATGTGATCAGTCCTATACTCTTAAAAATAAAGGTGCCAAAAATGATTTTTGGAGCAATGCAAAATAACTACATTTGCTTTTCTGTAAATGAAACGTTTGATTGTGAGGAACATCTCTTAAAGTTCAAAGAAACTCTCTGTTAGGTTAGGTTAGGTTAGGTTAGAGAAGTATATTATTTATTGATTCCTTTATGTATTTATTGATTTCTTTATTCTTCTTACTGCACATCTACATCAAGAACTTTTTAGGAACCTTTACATACATGTATACATACTGTATGTGCAGCTGTATGATAATGGAAGGTAAATTATATTTTAGATCTACTTCTAAAATTCTCCCAGAATTGTTTTCTCTTTTTGTGAAGCGTAATACATAAAAAGGTATTATAGAGATTAACATTATTATTATAATTATTTTTCCCAAGTAGAATGAAATATCACTTCAGCATTAGAAAAAGGATTAAGTCTTAAACAGGGGATGTCTGAACATGGGGGCCATTAGTTAAAACATATCTTTGAAAACTCACCCTACACTACTGAACTAAAGGCAGAAACACATACACATACGCATACACTTTAACAGCTCCTCCATTTAAAAAATGACACTTGAACTGCTACCAAACCACACAGCCTCAGACCACACCACTTCCTCACTGAAACGTTTGTATTTTTTTGTCTTAAATAACACTCATTATATTTTGTCGCTACTTCTCCTTGTACTTTTTTGTGTAGTCTTGTATTGTTGTGTTGTAAAATAATCTTGAAAAAATATTGTTACACCGTACTACGGAAATGAATGAAATAGTGTAAAAAAAAAGCCTGAGTAGCACTGTGAAACCTGTTGGATAATGCATCATTTTTTAATGTTTCAGCTGGCTGACCTGAGTGTCATAGCATTGTTTAAAAATCTCAAACACAGCTTTATATACTGTCAGATACAAGTGAAAAGTGTCAATGACTATAAAACCCCAGTATGAACATTTCCACCGGCTGTTGGTGTAAAATGGTTCTTTTTCACCAAATGTGAAACTGACTGAACTTAGTTTCTCTGTGTAGTTTGCAACAGCTTAATCGACATAGCATTGATAATAGCCAAACATCAAAAAGAAACCACAATAGCCTCTCACAAGTCTCTTAAACTGTTCTCGACTTCCTCCTGATAAAATGATTAGTTTTTCAGAACTGCTAGGTTTAAAAATGTAATCATTTGTGTATAAAAATATAAAAGAGTTAATACAAAGTCAGAAAAGCAAAAATATGGTCTTTAAAAATACATTAGTAAACTCTTATGTAATGTGGCTTAAGATGGACCGGATCAGTTTAACTTCAATAATTGTTTTCAAGATGTGTATACCTTGATTTATCCCAACACCAAAGAGCATATGTGATCAGTCAACATGATAACATCATACAATAAAATATGCAGTGAGGCTCATTATATATAATAAAATACTATTATAGCAGGATTGTCACAAAAATAATGTCACGGTTTCCCTGCAATCCCTGTTATGCCACGTGTTCTTGTTCTGTCATATGTTTCCATCTTGTTTCAGTCCCCGCCCTTCACCAGGTGTTCCTTGTGCCTTAGTATAATTACCCCTTTGTTTCAGTCCCATGTTGTTGATTATTGTTGGTTTGTGCCACTGTATGTGTTCAAGTATTTCTTCTTCTGTATGGCCTACGGCAACTTCCAAAAACCCTCAACGCACACAAATAATGATTAGTGTCACTTTTATTAGGGAAATGATAATGTATTTTTGCACCAGCACCCACTGCTACTCATTCAGACCTCATGCGAAATTGTTACAAATATATGTACAGCAATTGGACATGAAACTATTCATATATTATATAACTCTACCTGAAAGCATTTGTAACCTCTGGAGTTCCAGAAGACACATGCAATAAAAGCTTCAAGTTTAGCGCAAGAAGGAATGCGTTCTCTTTATTTATAATAAGGTGAAACCACGGCTGTCCTCTGGAAGGGTGAAAGAAGCAGCAGTGCTAACATTTTATGACAGTTTTACAACTTTGGTGAAAAATATTCCCTTTACCATGATTTGATTTATATATTTTCCATTTCCTGCGGGATATCCTGGACCACCTTTAATAATTCAGTGCATTGACTGTGACTGCCACATGGCATGATAAGCCATCGTAGACGATCTGCTCTTCAATCTTGTTTGCTACAAAAGCACAGTCAAATAATTTGCACATCAATCCAAGTGTAATCCTCATGAAACAATACATCTGGTAACATGATTCCAACTTCATCAAGGTCATGGCTGTAAATGCAGAAAGCTTCTCAGTGAGAAGCCCAAAGGGGGGGCAGGGGGTTGGTTTATTCTTAGCTCATAGCAAGTACATTGCCCTCAAGAATATATCACAGACACAAAGAAACGAAGAGAGTTTTTATCAAATTTTTTAACAGTCAATTAGCAGACTGCTTCTCACAGTGCTAGAGAATCTATGCTTTTCAGAGGCATTTATTTTCTAAGACAATGAAGAGACTGTGGCAACTGGCTTCCTGTCCTGCCAGTGAAGGCTTGAAAGATTGCCTCCTTTGAGGCCATGTACTCACTATCTGCCTGACCATAGGAGTAGTTACCAAAATATATGGCTAAGGGAACAAGAACAAATCACAAGTGACTAACAGATATATTACATATCCAGAGGCATAGTTTATTCTTTCACTTTGCCCTGAGGAATTCACTGGGGATAGGATACACTTCTCTGCCAGTGAAAGGCCTATTGCAGGGGCACTTGTACTCCATTCTTCTAGGAGTGTAATTTGAAAGGAGTTCAAACTGGTACATTTGCATGTGACATGAAAACATGGAGCCTGTGTTTGATATAAATATGGCTTTGGTCTATTTTCCCTGTCTTAACATGGGAACTTGCTATTTCTTATTGTATCAAAGGCTGCACTGACTAGCCTGGGTGCGATACCTCATAGGCTGTTGCCGTATTTTTTTCCTTCTCTTGCCGGTTCTGAGAAAGTATTTGTCTGAGCTTCCCTTGCTGACCGCGTTAAAACCGGCCACCATAGAGAACATCCCAGCTTTACAAACAGCCGATATGAATGGTGAGTGGGTTTGTGAACAGGCAGTGCATGGCTCTGTCAATGCCCTTGCCTTTACAGCTCCCCCTTAATCTCTCACACATATTGCTCCATCCATCTTTGTTATCTCTTCATAAGAGCCCTCTCAGTATACAAGGTGGATATTTTGCCTCCCCCCCAAAAAAACTGTTTCCTTCCTTTTAGATTTCAAAAAGCATTATCACCTGAGCGGTTCTCTTGGCTGTCAAATTTCTACCTGCATTTGGAGTCCCTTCTCTTATCTTTAAAAGCGAGATGTTTGATTGATTGATTGATTGATTGATTGATTATTTATTTATTTATTTATTTATTTATTTATTTATTTATTTTTTCAAATTATGGCAGAATTTATTACTTCTCTTCACACACCGACCTATCAACACAATAACTGCTCTTGGCAAGCAGGGAGAGCGCAGCATGGATCTTGTAGCACTCTCTGTGTTATTATCATGATCAGTGCTGATTGCTGATTGTTATGGTGTTTGCACCTCTCCTCTATTCAGCGCATGCTGTGTGTTTGGGCAGTGCTGATTGTGTTGATGCTGCCGCCCCCTCCTCCGGTCCCCTAATGGAGGAGAGGCCTAAGCGGAGGAGAGGAGAGAGGAGAAGCTGGGGCCATCAGACATAATGAACACACCGCAATCAGGCCCATCAGCCCACGGGAGCCGGCAGAAAAAAGACGGGGAAAAAAAGTCAAGTAGTCAGAAGACAGAGACAGTGTGTGACAGCCTGGCCAATTTTTTGCACTCTTAAGGTGAAGAAAAAAGATACACTTCGTTTACTTTTTCATTCCCATCCAATATGCATAGAGAGGTGTATGCATGGAAAGACAATATATCAACGGCTTATTATTCGAGTGGCAGCTTGGAGGAGGATATATTTATTTATATCCAGGTGAGAAATCAAATCTGTTAGCTGGTACGTGTTTTTAATCAACACTAACAAAAGGGAGGAGAGAGGAGAGCGGCTGACCCGTCGTGTTCTGGGACGCTTTCTTCCTCCTGCACTTTGTCCTTGGTTTTTGTTCCATTATTTGTTTTGGTGTTTTAATCTCAGCTGAGTCAATAATATTCTTTGTTGTGCAAGAAAGGGTGAGATGACGGGGGGGAAAAAAGGGAGAAAAAAAGACAGGCCTCTTTTGTTGGAAGTGCTCGTCTGTGACTTCTCTCTCTTTGGACTCAGATAAAGTAATCATTAAATGTTGTTTCCAGCCCGCAATTACTTTGGACTGTGTCTGGTCAAGCACGGCATGGACAGAAAGAGAAAGAAAAAGAGTGAGAGGGAGGTGGGTGGTGAGAAAAGAAGGGTGAGTTGGAAAGGGTGCGAGGCTGAGGCGCTGATATGAGGCCGTACCTGATATGTGCGCAGTCCACCGTTAATCCCTCACTGTACTTGCAACAAATTGAAGTGTGTCCTGCTCTGTCGAATGAATCACCTGCTCACTGCTCTCCTCCGGAAATGTCTGTTCATTTCTGCCCATTCAGACACTCAGAATGCATACGCCATGTCCACCAGATTATGAAACTGACTGTCTGCTGTATAGTTCATAAAACATACAGTTTAATACAGTTAGATGTCTCAGCCATAACTGAAATGACCTGTCTAGTGGAGAAATGTAGATCCCAAATGCATTTCTACTCTTTAATATCACTCATCCTAAACAGTGCCAAGTGACATGGCTTTTAGCCATAAAAAGTGATGGTGGAAATGTTTCTGAATGTGTATTGGCAATTTCTGGCTGGTGTGAAGTGTATTTTGTGTTCCAGTCTATGCAGTGGTAGTGCAACTTAAGTAGAGCAATGTAGGGTTTAACCCTGGAGTTGGCTTAAGTCTTGGGCAGTGGCTTGGAGAGGTTTTGCCAGTTGGGAGGCTCATATTGAACTCTGCTCCCTTCCCTCATACATACAATGCCTGCGATTCTCTTCCACCACTGTTCTCTGCCTGTAGACAACCAACTCTCAGCCGATGAAACAAATATTCCATCATTTTTCCCATAACCATTTTTAATGCAAGTTTAAATTTTAACAGAAATAAATCATGTGCACATGTCCAGATAACCGATTCTGCACTCTAAAAGGTTTGCATGAGGGTCTTGAATATTAGATATGATCAATATGTGTGTATCAATGATTTTTTGCATTTTTTAAATGTATTGGTTTATTTATTTTTATTTATTTATTTACTTACTTTTTTATTCTTTCACAATTGTTGGCATTTTATTGTGTTCCCACCATAAACTCGATTTAATGATGAGCTTTACTACAGCTTGCAAACTGTGCACAGCTCCACCCATTAACTGTGCATTTTTAAAGCACAGTTATATAATGGAGCTGTCAACCAGCTTGAGACAAAACAGAAAATGCAAGTTTAGTAATAGCAATGTTATTAAGGTTCTTTTCCACCGAAACATTCTTCAGCTGCACAGTTCTGGCAACTGGGATTTGCTCATATGCTAGTAAGTTGAGCGGAATATGTAACCAGCCACATGTGTAATATCTCCACCCCTGATTTTGTGCAATCCACCCACATTTTGAATGCCTCCTTCTAAAATGCATATGCATGATGAAGCGAAGTATATTTTGCATTTTGCCGTGCAGACAGCTCAGGGTGTTAAGATTCATGTGGCAGTTTCACACAGATTCACAAAATAATCACTTTAAAAAACAAAAGGCTTGTGACACAAATACAGTATTTAAGCACATACATTTGTACATTGTATTGTAAGATTGTTGTATTAAGAACAATGACATTGAGACGTTGTGATGTGTAGACACACATCGCAATTGCAAAGAAGCAGATGCACTGCCTCAGGAAGTGCACAAGCAGCTGTACTTTAGGCATATCCCATACGTAGACCCTTAACTTATTAGCTAACCTGTTGTCTTTTCAGCTTTTTAGTTACAGGTGTGAATGAAACACTTAGCGCTCAACTTCACAGGTGACAGGTGTGAATTTCTCACACTGAGTTTGCTTGCAAGTCAAATTAGCATGCACACTTTAATGTGCCTGTAGACGAAAAAAAAAAAACTTTGTTCAAACTATGCTCAGAAGTTAGTGTACTGAAATGTTTAATGTTGCATTGTTGAAAATATATTGTTACTTTTCTTATGTTGTGCAACATTATCCTGGTTGGGAATAAACACATACAAATTGTGTTATAAAAATACAAATTGTATTTGTGAAAAAATTATATATATATATAGTATGGAGTTGTGGAGTTGGGTGGGCCATTGGTCTATAAGTGCAAACAGCATTCTTTTGTAAGCCATTCTGTTACATAGTGAGACATTCCTTCAACAGATTTGGTGACAGATTTAGACTATTCATTCAAGTACAGAAAGCACACATGTATTGCCCTGCTGTTTTTGCCTTGGCCTTTCTTCACTAAACAGTAACAGATGGCGGGATGTGTATGTGTGGAAGAACATTATTCAAAACTGTGTTGCATTCCTCAAGACTGCAAAGTATAACTCTGCCTCACAGAACCACACAATAAAAGCAGCAAGTCAAAATCACCACATTTTAAGTCATTTAGCTAATGATACAAAACCAGTTTCTTCACACATATCCGAGCACGGCTATCAAATCTCTCGAATGTCTGTTTTATTTTTTATTTTATTTTATACCCATGCTATAAATCTTCAGAATTACACCCAGGCTTTCTATGTGCCTTGGCAAGGTAGCCTCTGTAGCATATCGATTTTGTCAGAGAAAGTTACTCCATCTGACTACAACCGAGAAAGTCCCAGACCACTCCAAAAAAGGCAATGACTTCACTCGCAACTGAAGCAGCAAAGGCTTTTGAAATTCTCCCATAACTGTGTGAAATCTGTTGTCAACCTTATGATGTCTGGAATATGTCTCTGTTGATGGTGTGCGCTTTGGCCTGTAAGCATAATTAATGTGTAACATGTATTAGATGCTACTGTATTTATCTATTCCAGAGTTCATGAAAATTTGATGAGAAAAAGCAGCACAAAACAACACGAATCCCTTCATCAAAAGCCTCTCTCTGCTTCAGCAGAATGAACAGTCAGCCTCTTCTTGCACCTGATGGTCACATCCAACCTTTGAGTGAAAAATGGCGTCTTTCTCCTTGTAAAAGGCCCATGGGGTTAAATGGCTTCATTATTATTAATGATCATCCATTTGCCAATCCAGATGTAGAGGCAGAGTGAGGGTGTAATAAAACGACAGTCCATGTAATTACAAACTCAATTATTTCCTTTCAGATTTCATCGGTTGACAGCATGGCATCCTTTATGAGCACTATCCATTCTGTGTTGGCTTCTTCTTTCACGTATGATCACAGCTGCTCGGGCACATGTGTAAACATGGTTGGTTGCTTGCACGCAACACATTCCATTTTTGGCTTTTCACCCACATTCTAGGCTACAGTGTGTACAGTGAGGACATAACTACAGCTGTTTTTAGATTCTGTGGGAAATTAAACTCATATCTGCCTTTCTGTTTGTATGTTTGTCTGTTGACCTTCATCCCTCTATCCATCCATCCATCCATCCATCTATCCATTCACCCATCCATCCGTTCATTCATCCATTCATTTGTCCATTTGTTCCCACCCACCCACCCTGCCTCCATCACATCACTCCATCCATCCTTTCTCCTATCCATCCATCCATCCATCCACCCATCCTTATTCTGTTATATATAATTACATCGGCATAAAGACAACACATTAAAATGCAAAACATTGGCACATCCAGCTGAATAGTCAGATTTTGTTCATGGAATTTGCTCCATGAACTGTCAACAGCTCCAGTATTTTAATGGCAAGGAGAAATATCTGAATATGCCCACACACACCACTGGTGTCTTTTGGCTTCATAAATTTTATGAAAAGTCATTTCTAGCTCATTTGCATCTTAAAAGCGTCCTTGAAAATATGTCAAGCATGCAGCAACCTGTTAATATTCTCAAAAGTCCCTTCATTTCAGATTTTCTTAGATCACGTCTTCAAACATCAGATACATTTACTACCATGATAGGATTTGTAATTTAAAATGTAATATTTATTTAAAGTGCAATTCATCTTCATAATGTTAATTGACTGTTGTCTGCCATGGCTGACAATGTCATTGACTAAAAGATGCATGTTCATTTGTGTAACACTGTTAATCCCTACACACCTAAAAGTACAGTTGTGTTGCACTAATTGTGAGCAAGCTTTCTTTCCATTCTGATAACATCAGAAAAAAGCAATGATGTTCTATATTTATGCAATTAGCCCTCTAATTGGTGGTAATGGGTATGCACATGCGCCTGTAATGACTTGAGTAATCATCCCTCTTCTATCCTTCTTGTAATTCCCATCAAGAGGCATCCAGGTCGTGCCACTTTGCTGAATGGCCCTGACGCAAAGTGTCATCTGCGTTTATGGTTTGACTTTAGCCTGGCTTTTGTGTCCAAACACAGTGACTTCCTCCCTCATCAGTGTTCAACTAGGAGTGGCCCTACTGTCAGGTTACATATTTATTGCCATTTTCCCTGACACAAATGCCACCATTAGCTACATCTCAGACTATGCGATTGTGGATCTGTTTTTTGCCCTGTTACTGGGCAGCTTTGTTTACTCTGCAGTCTTATTTAATGAAGTGCAGCTGGTTTCAGAACAGGATAAAATTACATTCTTCTCTCTTTAGCAGGTGGTTAAAGTGATACCTTAACTAAAAATCATTTTACACAGGTTTCCCACCTTAAAATGTTTCACGTTTTGTGCCAAAACTTTGCTTCTTTAATTTTGCACTGAGGGTACTAATACTGTAGTTAGCCACCAGTTAATATATATATATGTATACAGTCATGGCCAAAATGTTTGGCACCCCTTAGAAAATGCACCATTTCTCAAATAAGACTATTTCAATTACAAATATTTTGCTATACATGTTTAATTCATTTCTGTGCATTGGATCAACACACAAAAAAATCCAAATTCAGCATCATTTCTCAAAAACTCATAAATTGGGCTAAGCAAAATTACTAGAACTCTCAGCTTAATATTAGGTTTCACAGCCTTTGAAAAAAAAAAGACTGAAACCAATTGCTTCCTATAACCATCAACAAGCTTGTTAGCTCTCCACTCAAATTTATGACCACTCTACTTTTGCAAACTGCACAAGGTCTCTCAGATTTGCCTTCTCCCAACAGCTCTTTGCTGCACACTTCAGAACTCTGTTTGGGGTCATTGTCCTGCTGAAACTCCCATGACCCTTGACACAGACACAACTTTCTGACAGTGGGCCCTACATTGCACCCCAAAATCTTTTAATAATCTTCAGTGCAAAACATCCCCAAAACATCATTGAACCTCCACCATGTTTGACTGTAGGTACTGTGTTCTTTTCTTTGTATGCCTCATTCTGGTTTTCTGTAAACAGTAGTATGATGTGCTTTATCAAAAAGCTCTACCTTGGTCTCATCTATCCATAAGTTGTTCTCCCAGAAGGACTTTGGCTTCCTCAAGTACATTTTGGAAGACTCCAGTGTGGATTTGTTATGTTTCTGTGTCAGCAATGGGGTCCTCCTGGGTCTTTTGCCATAGCGTCTCATTTTATTCAGATTTTGATAGTTCAAGCTTTTACTGTTGCACCTTGAGTCTGCAGAACAGCTTGAATTAGTTTAGAAGTTGATTGGGGCTGTTTATCCACCATCCGGACTATCCCACGTTGTAGTCTTTCAGCAATTTTTCTTTTTCATCCACATCCAGGGAGATTAGCTACAGTGCAATGTGTTGTAAACGTCTTGATTATGTTGTGCATAGCGGACAAAGGAACATGAAGATCTCTGCAGATGTTTTTTTTTTGTTCTCAACTCCTCAGAAAATTTCCCATTCATCTTTCTGTTCTCCATGCTTAGTGTAGCACACAACAGAACAGTTGAATCAACTTTTCTTTATTTTAACTGGCTACAGGTGTGATTGCTATATTGCCAGCACCTGTTTCTTGGCACATATGCTTAAAATTAAACCGCTTACCCATAATTTTGAAAAGGTGGCAATAATTTTGCCCAGCCCATTTTTTAGGTTA
>JBBIGC010000033.1:6841358-6852720 GCA_037576955.1 Lepidarchus adonis
AAAGAAAGAAAGAAAGAAAGAAAGAAAGAAAGAAAGAAAGAAAGAAAGAAAGAAAGAAAGAAAGAAAAAGAAAAAAACCTTTAATGCTGTTAATCAAGGAGAATAATTACAGGGTGGTACTGTGTCAGGGAAGGCTGACACATACTGGATTTACAGTAAAAGATTTTGTTTCCTGCTTACTGGGACAGTATCATTTGAAGGGAAATGTTGAGTAATAGGGAATGGATGCTGAATAAACACAAGCTTTACCGATCCACACAATGGATCGGTAAACCTGGAAAGCCGAGGTTTAAAGCACTAACACTGGGTATCGGGATTGCGGACTGCAAGTAGAATTTTCTCTCCTTTTGTCATCAATCACGACATATAACACACAGTACATTCGCAGCTTTTAGAAGGCAAGAATAAGAGTGAGTAATTAAAAGTTTATTGTCTAATGGGTTTCAAACTTTTTTGCGCTCCTATTAGCTGGAAGAAAAGGTCTTTGAAGAACATGGCCTCAGGGGTTCTGAGGAATTGACATGAATATTCTTCCTATCTGCAGATTTGCATATTATTTTACAACTGCATGCATCCACATGTTTTAGGTTTAAAAAATCATTTTTCCAAAACACTAACTGGTCAAAAATGTCATGCAATGCAAATGCACCACCATTGTCAATGGACAACTGAATTCTTTACTTGAATATTAACATTTAATGAACTCCAAAAAGGTTCATTAAAAAAAAGGGAAAAATGTATTTGTGTAACTATTTTAGTGAGGTTACACTTGGTGCCAAAGGTCTTGCAAGTGAGATGAACAACAAAAAAGAGAGAGAGTGAAAACAGCAGTAAGACAAAGTTTCCCAGTAGAAAATGGAGAAATGTATATGTGCATGACCATTCTCCTATCCAACACTTTTTATACTTTTTATAAACCCTGCTGCCCAGTGCAATGTAAAAGACGCCTTCTGTTAGACAGTCATTTTCACTTTTTTTTTAATGGTAAAACAGTATTTTGGATACAGTTTGATTTGACTTTTTTGATGGAATCTAATGTGGAAGTTGTACCTCTTCTCAATCGTCCTGCATCTCCATTTGCATGTAGTACTACTTGACCTCCGGTAGCTGGCTGTGATCTTTTACCACTCAGCCTGTGTCTGATGGTGATCAGGTGCTTTGTATAGTCATACACCCATCAATCCTGAGCCCTGTTATAGTTCTGATCCTGCTGCAGTGGGACATGAATGATGACAATATGAGCTTTCCTTTGTACTTGGTACTCTGGTACATAACACATGAGCAAAATAATAAAATAAATGTTTATTACCGTGGAAAAAAAAGAAAAGAATAAACAAAAAAGGCTGAATGAAATTAAAAAATGTACATATACCTAGCAGTAACTCCTGATGACAAATTCTGACTTAATATGTCGGCAAAGGGAATGCAGTTGATATGTCATAACCATACTGAACCTATTGATAAATGGCATAAAACAACGAGGACAATCTCTGTTGTAATGTAAGAGTTCATAATGCATATATCAATGTATGTGTGCAAGTGTGTGTGTGTGTGTGTGTGGGTGTGGGTGTGTGTGTGTGTGTGTGCATGTATGTGTACTGGCACAGAGACGGTCAAATTTAATGTACGATCACACCCTATATCTTGTATAAAATTTGAACCAATATGAAACTATTGCTATACTATACCTGCTTGTAATTTAATCACCATTTGTTGTATTTCACACTTGCTTTGAAAGACGACAGCTTTGATATGTGCCAGAAGTACACTATTGAACAATAAAAAATATATATACTGTATATTGTCATGTCCCTGTAAAATATCCCTTTAGATTCTATGAGGAAAAAAAGAATACATTCATATACATTTGGTGTGATGATTTTTCTTGTCTTGGAATTTTACTTGAATCATTAAATATTGTGTATCTTTAGACATTTCCGCAGATGTCTCATCATTTGTGTTTGAACAGTAATGACATATAGTACATAATAAGGAATGGGATGATCTGAAAGATGCCTCCTCCAGCAGAATCCACAAGGAAAGGCAGGTAGACCTGAGTAACTCTTCACTGATCTAAACAGGGCCTCCATAACCAATGCATTAGCACTGCATGAAAAAATTATTCTCAAATGGTTGCATCCACTAGAAAACAGAGTTACTGTGTTTTTTTTGCAGGGTAAGTTCTTGTAATGGGCCCAGGCTGTTGCAATGAATGCACAGCTTTCACATTCAAGCTTAAAAGAACGATTAATTAAACAACATCCATGTGGTGATGATGGAGAGTTTGCCACCCAACTTCACAGCATAGTTCGGGATTTTCACTCTAAGCAATCCAAAAAGTTGTCTTTTTCTGTATTTTAATCAAATGTCATTTGTGCCTTATTTTGACAGCATACAAAAAATGCGCATGTCATAGCAATGCTATGAAACATCATTCTGTCTGGCACTCATGAAATGTATGGAAGCAATACCAGAAAAAGAGTCAATGTTTGCGTAATTAACATTTCAGATGTTTTAGGAATCCAATAATTGTGTGATATAAACCAAAATAAAATAACATGTATCATAAGCAATTTAAAACCATTCAAATGGAGTTGCGAAGTCACTGTCTAATAACAAATGGCTTTTTGTGAACGTGCTGCTGAGAGGTGCTGAAGTGCTGGAGTCACACAGGAGTGTGGCACTCAAAAAAGAAAAATGGGAATAACTGTTAAAATAAAGTCCTATTGTGGGTTAATGGACATTGAAAAGACCATAAATTGAGACCTTAATGTTATATGTTACCTTTATTTACTATCTCAGTTCAAGCAGACTAACTGCTGCTTACTCTTTCTACTGCAGCCAAATGAGGATGATGAATGTACCTAATTGTGTAGAGAGAAGGAGGAATTGCCTTGCAGGAGGGATTAAGGAGCCTGGGCCTGGAATTAAGGAGCAATACTGCCATATATTGTTGGAGCGTGAACCACATATTTACTGTGATAGAATCATTTATGGTATTGTATGTGAAATTAATGTTAATTTATTTTTTTACATATCACATTATTGTCAATACCAGTATATTCCAGAGCCCCTGCTTTAGAACAATGTTAGAAATTCCCTTCATTTTATTTTAAGAACCATTATGGCAAAACAATACTATCTATACACTTCATTCAATGTCTTATGTCATCTTGCAAATGCTGATGAATTGATGGTTTGTAGACTACATGCACTTTCATGTCTTTTAAAAATAATTTGAAAATTGGAGAATGTTTAGACGGTTGCTATTGAAACAGACAAGGAGGAGATTAACCTTGTCATATACAACTACTTATGAAAAATCATGGTTAATGATCAGATAATCTTTGTACCGTATGGCATTTCAAAACATTGGAATAGTTTTTTTTTATTTTTTTTTTTATATAGAACTTTGTAAGAGGGCCGATATTTTTAGATTAAATAAATGTATTTACATGCATCATACGCTAGCTATCAAATCAAAGCTAATATTTCATGCAACCTGATATTTTTTCACAAAATACTGCTGAAATCATAGTCATTTCCAGTACATTCTAGTGTTGTGGAAATAATACTGTCTCAATCAAAGTTTAAGACCACTTAACAAATTGCAAAAACTCAGATGTTCCAACAAGGTTCCAAGTAGAGAAATGAGAATGAGACAAAACATTTTTTGAACATCAATTAATTTTTTTAAACTGAAACAGGCTTTTTCACAGCTGATCAAAAGTTTAGGACCACATTTCCAAAAACCCAATAAACCCTCAAAACAGGAATCAAAGTTCCAAACATGAACTCAGTAATGAGTAGCTGCACCGTTATTGTTTATCACTTCATGATTGATGCAAGTGTTTCCATGAGGTGAGTGGGAACATTTCTCCAAGTGGTGAAGACGCCGCACGAAGGACATCTACTGTCTGGAACTGTTGTCCATTTTTGTAAACTTCCCTTGCCATCCATCCCCAAAGGTTCACAATTGGATTTAGATCAGGGGAACATGCAGGATGAAAAGAGTGATGTTATTCTCCTGGAAGAAGTCCCTTGTCCTGGGGGCATTGTGTATTGTAGTGTTGTCCTGCTGAAAAACCCACTTGTTACTACACAGACAAGGGCCCTGCACCTCCAGAAGCTCCATTGTTTCACTGAAGGAAAAACACCCAAACCATTACACTGTCCGCTTCACTGTGGCGCATAGAAAACCTCTCAGGTGGGATCTGCTTGTCATGGCAGTAACATTGGAAACCATCAGGACCATCAAGGTAAAATTCTTCCGCATTTCAATGTCCCATGTTTGGTGCTCTTACTGTATGCAAAGTCCAAATAAATTACTCAAAATGTGTTTTGTCTGACTTCCATTTTTTGTAGAATGTTGAAGTTCTGCTTGGAACCTTCTTAAGATCCAACCATGAAACATATTTTTTTGGCCATTTGTCAAGTGATCTTAAACTTTTGATCAGGACTGTATTAGGATTTAAGCCTAAAGGGCTTGTAATTAAGGAAACTATTTTTTACATTTTGTATTTATTTAAAAACACTACTGTCTCACTAATGTCAGCAGAATTCAAATAAAGTTTTACCAGATATTGTATCTCTTCACAAAAGGCAGGAGCAATTCTTTGGAATAAATGAGCTCTGCACAACTGTTAGAGGCATTGATTTAAGAAGAGGCGGACTCCAGGATAACTCACCTGAGGGAACTTTATAGAAAAAAGGAGACATTTGGGCGGCTTCAGGAATGATTTGCGAGTCCAGTCGTATCACCACCATAATGTCCTCTGTGCCACACAGCCCTGGACAGCAGACTAGGATAAAAGAATGCATTGAGAAAGCCAATGAATAAAGATAACTTGGGCAAATTCTTCTGTCCAGTGCCAGTAAGTGGATAACTCAATTATATTTGAACCTGTTAGTGGTAAACCTCTTTCTTTATGTAAGTTTGAATGCTGCATGAGTGCATTAATGCAAGGCAGTGAGTATTAGTCTCAAGACAAAGCTCAACTGCCTAAAACCTTCCCATTCTGGATGTCGCTTGAGATGTGCTTAAATGATCTATCAATCTGAGTACAATTAAACCTTGAGTACATATACCTACAGATCGTCCTATAGTGCATTTCTCTCTTTTGTCTTAAAAATGTTTTTTTTTTTCTTTCACCTATGTCTGTATGATCAGTTTCTTGCATGCAAACTTAGGGATATGCTGTCTAAGTGAGCATCAGCAGATGCTGATTGACTGTGACAATGGCCTAATACGTGTGGAGGCAAGAGCAGAGAGTTAATGGGCGAAAGGCCTTGGACTGTGTTTGTCAGGATTCTCCCTTGTAGGCATTGTGCTGGACGAATGAGACATGAATGTTCCCCTTATCCAGACGCAGAGCTAATCAACTCAGTTTTGCAATATCATTTCCGAAGGGGGATTGCATTGGCTCTACCAGCGGCTCTCAGCTTGCATCACTGTAACAGGGAACCACTGTGTTCTCCACCTGAAGTCTCCAAGGTTCCACGCTAGGTCCAATAGAGTTTCCGTTGGCTCGTGGAAACGGTCCCTGTGGATGCAGTGATCTGAGAAGAGAAGCTAAATGAATTGCTCGGTGTGAGGTCAGTATGTGGTGACACGGCACCTGCTGAGAGGCGCTTGTGTGTACAGGGAGAGTAGCTCATCAAGCACTTCTAGATGGGGTCATCACATCACCACCACAGAGCTCTTGCTCCAAGCAGTTTTTCCCCTAGTGCTTGAGTTGGCGGCCCTAGGCATCAGAGAATTTGGTTGGTAACTTATTTTGTCACTGTTTTGGTTCAACCTTTACATCAAGGGGTATTTTTTTTCATCTCTGTACCTCATCTTGGAATAGAGGCTGGGAAATAATAGAAGATAGCAGGATAGATCAGTAATAGAGGCATACAATGACAATGTGATAGCATCACTTATGTTTGAGTAGCAGCTGAAGTTGTTTGCAATTTTCTATTTAAAAGTTATAAAAGTACAGTATGGAGTAGTACACCCCAGCTATACACCAATGCAACCAGTATGGACATTCCTGGATGGTGTGAATAGCCAATTGATTGGGGTCTTCATTTGCAAGCACAAGGCATACTTTCTCATTTTCCATCCCCGGCGAGCAACAAGAACAGTTGTTAACTTTGCAAATATGGTTCTTCAGTGGAGGCTTGATCTGCTTTCAAAGTACCATCAGCGAAAGGCAATGGTGAACATATAATGCTCATTTTAAATTGTAATTAAACTGGCCACCAGGTACCTTGAGGCTGTTTGGTCAACAGCAGGATACTAATTACTATAAGATGACCTTTGGAATAATATCTGGTGAATAATTCATAATTGAGGAGATTGCTTCTGAGACATTCATTCTATATCCAAGGGAACTTTGTATGCTCAGAACAATCTGACAGAGAATTTCAAAATTGGACTCCACCATTAAGAGGCCACGTAATGGAATATGTGAGTGAGAGTTTGACAATTGGTCTGACTATGGGTACAAGTTAATTTGAATATTGTTACTGTTCAATAAATAAATAAAACTCCAAAAATGGTAACTACAGGAGAATGCAAACTCATACTTCACTTATATAAATGATATAATATTTAAAAAATATTTGTATTATTTCAATCCACAAAAGTTTCACCACATTTAAAAAGCAGCTGCTTTCATGTAATGTAGAAAAATATTCTCTGGCTCTTTGCATAGCAAGAATATCTACTCGAGTTCTAAAGTCCATGAATTAGCTACAGCTCTGAAATAAAGACAACTAAGCAGAGTTTGTGTGTGAACACTGGTTTATTGTCTTTGCCTCCGTCTTAGCATTTATAATCCATGCACTTAAAATTGTGGCACCGCTATGCAATAGTTCTCTTGGCCTTCGTTTGGTAAACACACAGTGCTCCCATCAGTCTAATTGGGTTTTCTTCTCTTTTTTGCTGACAGCAGTTTTAAAATGTGTTCAAAGCAGGTCAGCCTAATTCAATCATTAGCTTCAGTCCACCCACATTGGCTCATGCCCTGATACTGTAATAGTGTTATGTTGTCCACTTTCCCTTACTTCACGCACAGGATTCAATTTTCCCAGTCTAGCCACGGGCCAATTCATTTTCCAATGGAACAAGAGTGTGTGTGTGGGGGGAGAGAGGGGTGTTCAGAGTGGTGACCGTCTGTTATAATCTGTGACGGCAATACTGGGTGTTAAGATTCGCGTCTCTCGATAAACAAACATCAAGTGTCCATTGTGGCCCTATTCAAAACATACGACATCTGTAATCTATAACTCTGCTGCAATCACTCTCACCACTCAGTTATTACACATCACCGCCCAGTCAATCACTCGGGTTACAAATTAAACCTTGATTTGTCTTACAATGACACACAAAGTATAAACTGAAACACCCCCCACCCTCCACACACTCACACACAGTTATTTGCCACACTGCAGGAACCCCCAAAACAATGCAGAAAGTTTTAAACGAAGGGGAAAATCAATTGCTATTACATGCTCTGATAATAGCCATAAAGGTTTTATTTTGGCACGTCAAGAACCCAGCTGACATATAACCAATCCAAAGGACACATACATTTTAATACCTCTAATCTGGCACTTTCTTCATAGATTTATGTTCGCAAAACAAAGAAGAAAAAAAAAACATGTTTGAGAGACAAGAAAATATTCTACATACAAATGCTCACAATTGAGAGTCTGTAGCAACAGTTGGGGCTGTGGAAACAAAAGGCCTTTCTTTGAAAAACTAACAACAGAATGGATTAAATCAATGAAAAATGAGGCCCCGTCCCAGCCATTCAGAAAGAGAATCACCTCTGGCCCGGGTCAGGTGAGTGTGCGATGTGGATGATAAGAGACACCAAATCAGTCCATAATGAGCTGACAGACTCAACAGCTCTCCGACAACCTTCACTGCGCACTGATTAATGACTGACAACTGCAATGCCTGATTTAAATAATGCAAATCGGGCAACGGGATAATGATCCTTACATTTGCTCTAATTGGAGGCGGAATGTAGCTGGGGAAGAATGGAAGCTTTGTGCTATCAAACAAGCATTTGTCACACAGCAGCTGCTGAGTGCTCTGTGTATCACTGTTTGTAACCCAGTCTGAGCCATAGGTAAACCTCCAACAATCATACGGGAGCAGTTTGTGGGGGTTTTCAACCCCTTAAATGGCTCAAACTCCATTCCCTCAGGAGGTCTAGACGTTATTGCATACTTTTTGAGCATATGAATATTTTAGAAAGTCTGCATTATAGTCCAGTGCCACAAAAATGTACTTAAGCAATTCTGTAGAAAAACTGCTTTCCATAAAGAACCATGCTTTTTAAAGGGTTCTTCCTACATCCATTACATCAGGCATGCTCAGGTCTTAGAGATCCAACACTCCTGGGTTTTATATTCAAACAACCCGAGGGCCTTTATTACCTGTGTGTTGGATTAAGGTTGTAGCTGAACTCTGTAGAGAAGTAGATCTCAATGTTCAATGGCGGCCGCCATTGCTTTACATTATATGAAGGTTGTTTAAAACCTTTTTTCTTCACGTCCAGCATTTGATTCCAAATGGTTCTTTTAAAAACCCTCCACTGAAATTGTTTATTTTTTTCTTCTGGGGAATTGTGCAAAGAACCTTTTTGGCACTTTATGTATTTAGAGAATAAGCCTCAGAAGCCTGGGATTTTAGGGTTAAAGAGTATGTCAACAGCGCGAACTACTTATCTGTTTGAAAGTTAATGCCAGGATGGTTGAAACATCTCGAAACATCTAATGGTTAAAAGTTATACTGCAAAATTATGACAGAGGATGATAAATAGGTGGTATTTTGTATTTTAAGCCACGAGTTTTTTGAACTTCCAGTCCTTTTACAGTAAATGTTGCATTTGCATACAAGTAGTCAACGGTGTTTGTATTCATGGCACATTCTGGTCAATCATCTGACTGAAAGTAAACCAAGTAGACAAAACTTCTTCGCCTTTGCATTTAAATGTCCAGGGCATATCTTCTTTCATTTTTTTCTTCTTCAAGGACACATTGTGAATGCACACATTCATGTTCTCCCAGTAGCTCAATCAGACCTTTTTAATTTGCAGTGGATGTGGCAGTATTTATCCCCAGCACAAAAAAACAAGAACCTATGAAATTATTATAGTCATACACAGGCGAGCACATCAGAATGCATGTCGTCTTAAGCACATAATCTCATTATGTGATCCTAACACTCCTTTCCTCACAAGGTAGGAGAGCCACAATACACTCCCTGACCTCTAAAAGTATTACAGTTTTTGTGCTCAACCTTAGTATCACTTATTTAGTAGGAAGTTTAAAAAAAAAAAAAAAAACAAGAGAAGAAAGGCGGACAGCTCTGATATTGCAGCTCTGTCTCCATGGCCCTAAAGGAGGATGAACCTCTTGAATAACCTTTGTGGAGCACATAACTTGCCGTGCAGGCCCATGGCTTGTTGCCATGGCACTATGTAGACTATGCTCCCTCTGAAAGACAGGCTCATTGTATTCTGCTGAGAAAATAGCATCAGCCCCTAGAATATAATTCATCTTCCAAGACCATGGAGAGGTGTACACAGAAAAACAAGCTAGTTAGATCAGCAGAGCACTGCCCTCCGCGCCGAACAGCACAATAAACGAAAATTGTTCACGAGCAATTATTTAGTAAAACATTAGGGTCTGATTTTCTCTGAAACTGTCAGTTTGTTCGCTTGATTCCCTTAAAAGTGGAGAATACTCACTTTCTCACTGCTCTCCCTAATTGAATAAACTTGTAAAAGAGAAGAGAAAGTGAGCAACAACTTGAGTCAAAGGAAATTGCGTGTTGATGGAATGGAGTAATTACGTTTGCATGTACTGTGGATATGGATATTAATTTCAGATCACCCTGGAGAAAAGCAATAAATGGTGAAACTAAAGACAGAATTATAAAGACTGTGTCATAGTAATAATGAATGGAAAATTAGTCTTCAATTGTTCGTCTAAAATGAGTATTAATTGTATGATCTGTTGCACAATAGGAACTAATTCTAGGGGTGCGAGCAGCTCATTACCTGTGACATTAATCATGCTAAATATTATTCTCACCAGTTTATGTATGGTACATTAGACGGATATGTCATAACTACAATCATTGTTAAAATATACAGGATTGATTAGTCAAGTTCATGCTCAGAATCATTTCGCACAAGTTTTCTCTTGGAATTGTTGAAGCCCATCAACACAGATGGAGTGTGAATTCTCACTCTTGGTGGAAAAGGAACAAGAAAGAACCTATGAGGAATCAATCTCAGCTGCTCAAAACAAAGAATAATCGTGCTTATCCACTGCATGAGCAGCATTGGTGCCCAATGTAGCGTTAATATGCTAATGGGTTTGTTGATGAGATGTCTTGGTTCTTCAAGCTTTTTCCAAAGTGTTTTATTTAGTAGTCAGGAACAGGTAGCCTACTTAGAGGTTTGCAAACATGGATAAAAGCTAAAATGCAGACAGACCCTCCCCAGAGACTTTAATTTGCAATCGCAGCATTGAAAGAACTCCAAGGACGCAAATTCAAAAGCATTCTGAGGATATAATATTCAGGTGTCATAACCTGGTTAACTGAAAACTATTACTGTCAGAGGTAGAAGATGTGGTGTTAAACTCAATATCAAAGTGAAGAAAAAGTGTTACAAACTGTGTAATAAATAGTCTTTCAGTCGGCCTGAACTGAGTGACTATAGCAAAATCTAATTTAAATGGACATTTCCTACTATGGCGGATGTACTAGAGTCTGTCAGACACAGTAGTCTATTCCAGCCATTGTAATTTTTGCAGCTGCATCTTCAGTTAATACCGTTTCCCTGTGGAGTGCACCAAAATAGTATGTTGTCAAAAAGAAAGAAGCATAGCATCAAACCTAGAGAAGAGAACTGTAAACCTGGAATACACAATGAACAGAAAATACACATGATGTGCTATAATTCTATAGGTGATTTGCACTTTAAATGCATAGTATTTATTATGGTGTGAAGTACTGTGAAAGCTTAGTGAATACAAATACATTTGTACAATACAATATATTTATTTAGTTATCCAATTCTGCAAATGCAATATATTCATATGTTATATGTGTAGCATTCTCAATACAATGCATTTGCTATGTTGGCATGTGTTATAATGTTATATGTATTTGGGATAATGTGTAACACTGAGAATGTGGCATTTACTTTGAACTGTAGTATTGTAAAACAAAACACATTCACTGTGATCGGCAGTATTGTAAGTTAAGTGTATTTTAGAGATAGATAGATAGATAGATAGATAGATAGATAGATAGATAGATAGATAGATAGATAGATAGATAGATAGA
>JBBIGC010000033.1:6873271-6900677 GCA_037576955.1 Lepidarchus adonis
CACACACACACACACACACACACACACACACACACACACACACACACACACACACACACACACACACACATACATAACCACACACACATACATAACCAGACACACAAACTACTTTCTCTTAAGCTATTTATTTATTTATTGACCTACAGTGACATCCAGCATCTTTCTGCAAACCATATTTATTTAATAAATATATATATAACTGTTTTTAAGTGTAACTTGCAGACTTACAGAGTCACAGAATGCCACTATCATGTAAATGTAATTCACGGTGTAATTGCATAACTGCTATGTAATTGTCATTACATTTGAATAGAACGCTTGCTTTGTTAAGGTTAATGAAATTAAATGGCAAAATTATATTCTCTTATCTGCTTTTCTTCAACTGACTTTTTATACACCTTATTGCTGAACTTACATTTAAAGCTTTACATTCAGCCAGCATATCTTCAGAAAGACAGAAAGAAAACAGATACAAAGAAGCACTGAAGACAAAGACAAAAATAAGCAAAAAGACTTTTTATATGATGCTGGTTGTAGATGCCCCTGGCAGTGTAAAACACCCCTCTTTGCCTGAAGCCAAAACACTAACAAGCAAAATGCTTTAAGGAATTAAATTATGATGCAATGCATGTTCACATCTGAGCATGCAGTAAGTGACTAGACTTGATTATACAAAATATGTCTTTTTTAAAATTACTCTGATGAGCATTTTTGTGTGTCTAGAGACAAAAATGTGTACATTTAATGGGCACCCACTAAACTTTGATGTAATTGGAAAAAAAGAAGCTGTTCCCTTCACCCTAATGGCACAATTCCTTATGATCCTTTATGCAGAGACTTGCTGAGGATCAAAGTAACTGAGTATTGCCCAAGGCGATTAAAGATTTAATAAAATGAGTTTGCCTTGAACGATTTATTAACTGGGTCAAAATCATCAAATTTTTCAATGATAGGCGATGCCTTTGGTTTGCTGAAGCTATTGATCATTCACAATTATAACTCGTCTATTAACTACTACACTGTCAAATGCTGAAGCAAAACAACTCTGAAGCCACAACAAAAAAGTCACATCATATTTGATGTGTCAGGGTGGTTATGAGGACATTGCAAAGTTAAATTTATAATTTGTGGAATGCTTATGGAAACTATGAATGTCAATTAGCATGTCAGCATTAACAATAGCCTACTATTTATCATAATTAAAAAAGGATGCAATCCTTACATGTGTGCAGTAATCAGTACCATGGACAGCGCTTGAATAAGACCATCATTTTTAGGGCATCTCCTGGACTCACTGGTGCCTTAATATGCATTTTGCAATATGAACTTGTTAAGAAGAACTGGAGAGATGCCTTAAAATTAATTTGAGCTATATACTAATAATTTGGAGTGCCTTGTGTATCTCTAAAAACTAGTGTGAAGGGACTTTAAGGCTGCATCAACCCAGTATTATACCCCCTACCATACTATTAAAATATTTGTTGTTTTAGTGTGCTGTATTAATCCCAAAAGGGAAATTAGTCTATGTGTTGCACATGTGAGCACACACACCCAGTGGGCAGCTACAGTACTCTAGCGATGTCCAGCGAGCAGTAGGGGGCTAGGTGCCTTGCTCAAGGGCACTTCAGCCTGTTGGCTGGTTTTGGGAATCAAACTCACTTTATCTAACCACAAAGGCATTGGCTGCCCCAATGCACATCTGGACATCTGATGGTGCTGTACTATTTTTGTCATACTTTATTAAAGGTTGGAAAACACACACAAAAACAAGGCATTCTTGTGCCCGTTGATGTGAAATGCTTTAGCATTCTTAATGAACAAAATTGCACTTAATCTTTTATGTTGTTGAATTCAAATGAAATCATTTTCCACACACTCATTATGCACCGAAATGAGGACCAAGCGTGAAGAATTGACTAAGGCTAAGCAATTGAAGGGGTCTGAACAAATGAAGGAAAACACTGTCAACAGCAAATGGGCAGTAAAAAGGCTTCTCAGGTCATCCCACTCAGCTCTTGAGGCTTGTCAAGTGTCATGGCAGTAGTGAGAAAGCACAGACTTTTTCAGCCTCCACAACACTTTCACAAAGAACAGTCAAAGCATGATGCACTCTTCAGGCTCAAGTAGTACAGCTTGCAGTGGAGAGAAAGCTAATGACTGGTAGGTGGAATCCTTTGACAGCTCATAGGAAAAGTAGCACCTCTGACTACCCATAAGTTAGTGCAAAAAAGTAAAATAATAACAATAACAATAATAATAATAATAATAATAATAATAATAATAATAATAATAATAATAATAATAATAATAATAATAATAGCAGTAGTAGTTTGCATCCAACAGAACCAACAATTCAACAATTTTGTTCTTGAATTCTGACATAATATCCCAACATATCAGTCTTAAAACAACCAATACATAGTTAATAAGTGATGTATTATGTTTCTTTATGGCTGTATGTAAGCCTTTTAGAAGTAACATTACATGTGGGAAGCTATTATACAATTATTGATATGGGATATTTTAACACACACATTAGTTATGGAATTTTACTGTTTGTAAGTCAGTTTATGCTAAATAGGGCTCTAATCAAACAGCCAATACTAATTATGGATCATGTGATATGATATAATCATATGAAAGTTATGGTGCACCAATTTGTTATAGTTATATGAGAATAAAATAATACTTATAATAATTCTTAAGGGATATTTAGATTTTATATTTAGCCTCTGTATTACTTTTAAAACATCAAGTCATGAAAATCATGAGAGTAGAAATGTTTGTAGATTTAGGGATTTGTTTAAAAAAACATTTAAAAAATTGAATAAATATGAATTAATAACACTTATAAATAACAGTCAGTCGCAGATTTTATGTGACCTAAGTTTGAAAACAAAAATGCTAAATGACTCAATTAAAAAATAAAATTAAGCATGAGTCCAGACATTTGCAAGTTAATGTCATAGATTTTTTGTTTTTCACCACTTTCAGTGAAACTATAAACAAATTTCATTGCATTACACTCATATGGTCAACATTTGAAACTGAACTTTTCCATTTGAAGCTGATGTCTGTATCAATGTTACATTATTAGAAATAGATCAGATTTATTTAACATGTAATTAAAACTGATAATGACTAAAACATTGTTCAGTAATATACATGGGTAAGTTTATTTTTGAATCTGTAAGTTACTTGGTTCACATGTTGATGTTTAGGATGAATATTGTGTTCTATTAGATACTAACATATCAAACTTTCAAATCATGATTGGCATTCAAGAAGAAAAATAATGAAAAGAAAAAAAAACTGAAAATAGAAAACAAGCCTTTAGCAAAATCATGGATACAACACATCTGCTTATGTATGAGTAGGAACTTGAAATAAAGAAAAATACAGAAGAAGAAGAAGAAGAAGAAGAAGAAGAAGAAGAAGAAGAAGAAGAAGAAGAAGAAGAAGAAGAAGAAGTAGAAGAAGAAGAAGAAGAAGAAGGAGAGTCTTCTTAAGTGCAAAACAATATTGACTTTTTGGAAGAAATTTTATTTTTCTTTCATTTTATAGAAACTGACATTGGTAATGTATATACACACACACATAAAATTCGTAAAAAAAAAAAAATATATATATATATATTTTTTTGTTTTTATTATTATTTTTTTTACAAATGTTATGTTTTTATTGTTCTTTGTAAAAAAAAGTATGCGTAGTGATTAGACCTATTACACCTAGCAATTCTTTAACTCTCTTTTGAGGTTTCAGCATACTGTCTGTTCCTGTGGATGCTGTTAGTGTTCGTGTTTTCATGTAAAAAGTAGTAAAAAGGTTGTGTAATAAAACCTGTGGGCATTTTATTGCTGGGTAGTGACAGTAAATGAGACTATCGCCAGAGAGGCACAATGCACGTGCAATAAAACAGAATGAGATCATAAAGGGTAAGCAGTGATGCATCACTGAGGCAAATTAAATGAAAATCAAGGCGCCAATAAGCCATGTAATAATATACTCTGCCATATTAGAATGACTCTGAGGAATTCTATGGTAGATTACTTAGATTTAGGTTTCTTTGAACAGAAAGGAAGTATTTCTTCCTCAGCATAGGTCTTTTTTTTTTTTTTTTTTTTTTTTTCCGTTTTTGGAGTTTACTTGTTACAGGTAAATCATGCATTGCTATTCTGTGTAATAAAGCATAAAGATTAAAGAACTACTTCTACATCTCTATCTCTTACCTTTTTTCTTTTTTTTCTCTGATTTTCTGATTTAAAGAGAAGACAGCTTCGTTAAAGTCTGGGTCATATTACACAAAGCTTGCCTGCCAGTCTTTTGTCTGAACATTGAACGCTTTGCTGGGGCACTTAATCGTCTGTCCTTGACCCTGTCACATTGTTGACCAAAAGACTTCAGAATTCATTTATCAGTTCCAGCTTTGGCCTGGAACATGAAATTCTGTCTGCAGTGGCTAAAGCTCAGCATGTGACTTAGGCTTTAGATGATGTAGCCTTTCAACAAAACACACTGAAAAGCAGGGGAAAATAACACACTGAAAAGCAGGGAAAGAAAGTACACTGAAAAGCTACAAGCTCATACCCTAAAATCATTATCTGTCAAACTGATATTCAACATATTAGCCTATCAAATAGGTTATGAAAAAACATTTACATGCCAGTGAAGTAATGACTCAAGTAGCCACCAACTAAACACGAAATAGCAGGTCATTAAGTAACCTACATAACCGGTTTTGTTTCTTACTTCAGATTAAAAGTGACTAAATCCAACTTCCACAGTCAGTCTGTAGTAGTTTTCGAAGTAACAATGTTGTAATCATGTTTTTAATTAGATAAGGCAACAATAATGACTTATAATTAAATGAGCTTACTTTTGTTTTTGCATTAAATTGTTAATGGGCAATAGAACTATCAAGAATGATCAAAAATTATGTTTCATTATTTCTAATTAAGAAACAAACATGTTTAAACAATTTGAATATCTATTGTACATTATTATCTCAAGATTCCACAATTTATTATCCACTGACCAAAATCCAAAGTATTTCTAAACAGCTTTTTAGACTACTTGAAGTGTAGTGAAGCCTCTTCCATCATTATCAAATGGTTTGTTGAATTATTTGTTCCTTTTAAGCAGAAAGTCATATTTGTGTTGCTATTTTTCTTTATTTTGTCTAGCTTAAACAGAACTATCAATGAAATGTGACATTTTAAATGTCTCCTAGTAACAAATAAATGTTTAATATCCAGTACTATTAATATATATCAATATACACTGAACAAAAAAAATATTCTCAAATATTGTTCACAAATTTAAATTCGTATTAGTGAGCACTTCTCCTTTGTCATGATAATCCATCCCACCTCACAGGTGTGGCATATCAAGGTGCTGACTAGAACATGAATGTTGCACAGATGTGCCTTAGACTGCCCACAATAAAAGTTCACTCTGAAATGTGCAGTTTGATCACACACCACAATGCTACAGATGTCACAACATTTGAGGGAGTGTACAATTGGCTGCTGGCTGCAGGAATGTTTACCAGAGCTGTTGCCCATGAAATAAATGTTTTTCTACCATACCATTTCTCTACCATAAGTCATATCCAAAGGTGATTCAGAGAATTTGGCAGTACATCCAATCGGCCTAACCCTAACCCTAACCCTAACCCTAACCCTAACCCTAACCCTAACCCTAACCAGAGACAACATATAAGCACACCAGCCCAGGACCTCCACATCCAGCATGTTCATCTTGACCACTGAGTATAAATCTTAAAGTTTTTGTTAAACAGCAAGTACTTGACTTTCAAGTTTCACTTTTCTGCCCCGTCAAAGAAGACAGCTCGCTCCCCCGCCCATCCAGACAACTCTCCTACCGCATATGCATTATGTACTTGACAAACAATGGAAAGAAGTGAATCTGTGGAGATCAGCGAAAATCCATGCAATTTCAGAGACATTAATTAGAGATGGTGGCGATGAATTGGTTCAGAAGGAAGACACCACTTGTTCTGTTATTGATTTATAGCTTTAACATTTATAACTGTTAATTATAACTTTGGTTTAATAAAAAGAGTTTGTTATATTGACTTTGGTTTAAAATAATATTTGCTATGTTAAAAGGTGGTTTAAAATAAAGAGTTATGTGTTAAACTTTAATTTTAAATAAAGTTTAAAGTAAAATAAAGTTTAAAGTTTTTTTTTTTTTAATTGCTGTAATTTTATGTATTACAGGGCCAAATTAATCATTTATACAGTAATTTAGAGGAAATTTCAAGGCATCAAGATTTATATTGTAGGGCTGGGTGATATGGCATTAAAATAATATCACAATATTTTAAGCTGTATCGTGATATTATTTTAATGCCATGTCACCCAGCTCTAGTGTTGCACTGCATGAGGCAAACTGGTTTTCTGACCCCCCAGTAAAGCAAAACTGTGCACATTTCAGAATTGCCTTTTATTGTGGGCAGTCTAAGGCACATCTTTGTAATATTCATGTTCTAATCAGCACCTTGATAAGCCACACCTGTGAGGTGGAATGGATTATCTCAGCAAAGGAGAAGTGCTCACTAACACAGATTTAGATTTGTGAAAAATATTTGAGAGTAATGGGTCTGTTGTGTATGTAGAAAATGAGATTCAGAAAAACGTTATTGTCCTGGAAGACAATAAGATTAGCAATAAGATAAATAGAATAAATAATAAGACACTAGCAATAACATAAATAGAATAAATAATAAGGCACTTGCAAGTGTAGAAAGTGTAGCGTTTATATTTTTGTTCAGTTTATATACAGTATGTCACAAAAAGTTGAGTATACCCCTCACATTTTTGTCAATTTTGTATTATATCTTTTCATGGGAAAACACTGAAGATATGACACTTTGAAACAATGTACAGTAGTCAGTGTACAGTGTGTATACATGTGTAAATTTGCTGTCCCCTCAAAATAACTCAACACAGTCCTTAATGTCTAAACTGCTGGAAACAAAAGTGAGTACTCACCTAAGTAAAAATTTCCCAATTGTGCACAAAGTGTCAGCATTTTGTGTGGGCATCATTATTTTCCAGCATTGCTTTTACTCTCTTGGGCAAGGAGTTCACCAGAGCTTCACAGGTTGCCACTGGAATCATCTTCCACTCCTCCATGATGAGACCTTGCGCTCCTCCACCTTCCATTTAAGAATGCCCCACAGATGGTCAGTTTAACCATCTTTACCTGCAGTTTCTATAGTAAGGCACTGGTCATCTTTCAGGTGTGTTTGTGCTCATTATCATGTTGGAATAGGACCCTGCAACCCAGTTTCTGAAGGGAGGGGATCATGCTCTGCTGCTGTATGTCAGAGTACATGTTGGCATTCATGTTGGTATGTGCCATGGCCTCATGCAGCCAAAAACCATGACAATCCCACCACCATGCTTGACTGTAGGCAAGACACACTTGCCTACTCATCACCTGGTTTCCACCACACACACTTGACACCATCTGAACCAAATAAGTGCATCTTGGTCAGACCACAGGACATGGTTCTAGTAATCCACATCCTTAGTCTGCTTGTCTTTAGCAAACGTTTTGCGGGTTCTTTTGCGCTTAATCTTTAGAAGAGGCTTTTTTCTGAAACAGTGAATTTGGGGTTTTATTATCTGTAAGCCATAATCATAGAAACTCCAAGAAATGAAGGCTTGACATATTTCACTCTATGTGTAATGAATCTATATAATATATGAAAATACTGAACTTTTTCATGATATAAATTTTTTTTAGATGTGCCTAACATATATATAATAAATGCAGCCTTTGACATTCTGACAAATAGGTATATGTGTATGCAAGTAATATTGCTGCAAGGCTGCAGAAATACTGCAGGAATATTTACCCACAGCAATTGGTTGTGAAACCTAGACGATGCTACTTTTTCCATTCTGTGACAGACATCACTTCTGTTGTTTGTTTCTATGGAAACCTGCTATCCTGGCCATACCCTATTGTCCCTTCCTCGCTCTTGTCCAAGAGCAACTTTTATGTTATTCACAGCAAAACACTTGACACAAGGTCATTTTAAAAGGTGGACAGAAGGTCAGTTTACATCTTTGGTTCTAGACCTGCAGGTATTCTTTAAAACTTTTCTAATCATGAAGAACTTTGAAAGTATGTGATATTTATGAAAAAGCATAGACCTAGGCTATATGATTCTGTACAAAAATGTACAAGTTTCAGGGATACATATTTAATGTTTGAAATGTTCTGTGACTTTCATATTAAAAATATAAGATCACTCATTTAAAGGACCTACTTTTATCTTCCCTATAATTACAGAGTGCCTTACAAAGCCATGCACGGCAAATGCAACAGAACTGTCATCTTACTGAACTGAAACAAAAATGGGTCGTCTGGGCACATGCTACAGTATTATACACCTACATGGAAAGAGATATACATACATTTACGCCTACAAAGAGAAAAATAGTATTTGGAATGTAGCAATGTACAGGAGGCTGCAGTTGTAGTGATTAGTGATACACTGGACTGTTGCCTTTATTCTTGTTCCATAAAAAATGGTAACACTTCATTATAGGAGAATATTATGTAGGCATTTTAATTTGCAAGTTGGTTCTTATCAGCTATTAGTTGACATAACAGGCTGTTTGATATTACATCATAAAGGCATTGTAGGAGCAAAGTAATGGATAATTAAACATATGTCAGACATTACTATGTTTAGTACACAAATAAATATGCCATTTTTTGCTACAGAACAACATAGTTATTCCTTAATAACACAGTAATAATATGCAAGTTCCTTTGTTTCTACAGTTCTTACTTCATACAAGACTTCAGCTGCTCAGCAACTGATAAGTAATGGCCTTGATAGCAGCATATGTTTCCTTAAAACCTAAATATACACCTCTACATCAATGGTACCTTCACAGCAAAATAATCAGTCCCAGAAAACAAGCATGAACTTATCTGACCACAGCACACATTTAAAACATTCTCACATGAGCTGAAGCCCAGAGACCTAAGTGGAGTTGCTGTATGACATTTTCAAAAAAATTGTTGCAAAATGATGAGCCATGACCCATCTACGCTTGCAAAGACTGAGCCTTTTATGCCCAAACTAAATAGAAACTGTCACCAATTTACTTGCTTATTGTGGAATGTTTAAAAATATCAATATCAATATCAAAACTTTTCATTCATATTTTGTAACATCCCAATGTTTTTGAATAACATGCAAATATACATACAAAAATACCATTGAATTGATCAGTCAAAACTTGGTCATTTTTATTCTCACTTTGTACTTTCATTAATTAAATAAATGTTCAATTACAAATTGCAGATTTTTTTTTGTTTTATAAAATGCCCCTACGTTTCCAAAAATGAAACAGAATAAAATATGAATACAAACTCTGTGTGCAATGAGGTTGAACTGATAAAATGCAAACCTAACGGAGAAAGTGCTTTAAGTAATGTTCAATTTTGAAGTCAAGCTAACTTGTACCATTAAGGCAGAAATAAGTGGACATGCAAATTTAAGAACTTTTATGACCTTTCCTGACTGTATTTTGTGTGTTTAAGATTTGGAGACAGCGTCTTGGATGTCTGCAGTGCAGTGTGCATATTAAAATGGTCAGACGGGCCTGTACAGCTTTAGAATTGTTTCAATCCTCACACCCATTTCTCTGACTTTGTTTTGAAAGTCTGAATGATTGTTAGATCTGTAAAACGTTTGGTAGTAAAGTGATTTCTTGGACAGAGCTGAAATAACAGGTCCTTCAGAACACTGTTTTCTTTTCATTATACAAAAGCCTTCAGTCTGAAAGGCGGATCTGAAGAATAAAAAAACTTTTAGCCAGTTATTACTGTAGTATTGCTAACTATTTATATTATATATATATATATGTCTATATATCTCTCTAGGACATAGTTTTTTGGGCTTTTTTTTCAGACCTTTATCAGTGCATTAGATCTGATTTCAAAGCTTTACAAATATTCTGACTCTTCAAACCTTGTGCATACACTTGTGGACACTCAACAACCATGGGTCCATCTAAGCAGCTGTGTAATACTCTTAAAATAAAAGCTATTGATACACACAATGCAGGAGAAGACTACAAGAAGATAGCAAAGCGTTTTGAGCTTACAATTTCCAGAGTGAGAAATGTAATTAAGAGTTGGCAGTTCAGGGGAACTGTGGAGGTCAAGATGAGATCTGGGAGACCAAGAAAACTCTCAGAGAGAACTGCTTGTATGCTGGTCAGAAAGACAAAATCAAAATCCCCATTGACAGTAAAAAAAAAAAAAGTAAGAAGCTTTAGTGTGGTGGTGCACTGTTCCACAAGACCTTCATGGAAGAGTCAGCAAAGTCCTAACCACTAGGCCACCACTACCTTTATTAACACTCTTAAAATAGCACACATAGAGCATTCAGACATCAGGACCTCATTGATTGTGGTTGGATCCAGCTGCCATGCCACTGCACTGAATAGGTAGAGTGACGGTGGCTCCATCTTCCTTACACAAACTTCCACACAAAAAACCTAAATAACACAATAAACACATTCACACACAATTCCCCAAACAACAAGCACATAAACCCCCCAAAACAGTTCCGGAACACACAAACACAATTACCCAGGGGGTCATGCAGCATAAGCACATCCTCAAAGCTTCGACTCCACTACATATATATACATAAATAAAATAGGGAAGGTAAAAGGTGGGTATAGGCAAAATTATTTTACATAATAGTACTTTTGTCTGCACACGCATTCAGCCAGGCTGTCTGTCTACTTAAGCCAAATTAGCCATTGTATTTGACAAGTAAGCTGCTATTAAAATATATGTTAGTCAGGATCTTCACTTCTTTACTTTAAACACTACAATTACTGCATGTGTTTCCTTCTGTCCATCACCAGAAAACATGTTTCATCAATTAAATGTTGTTATTCTTCAAAGCCACATCAAATGCATGTGCATAACTGTAGCTTAACCATTAAGTCTCATGCTTAAAATGAAATGAAAGGTATCAATTTACTACTTTAAGGATGTATAAAAACTATAAACACACTTTAGACACAATGCATATCTTAGCTCATTGGTTACAGCCTGGGTTACAGGTAAATGTGTGAAATATGTTAAATGTGTAAAATGTGAACATTGTCATCATTACTTTAAGGACTATTCTATTCAGTTTGTCTGCTGCACAATTAAACGTACTTCTGCTTTATGCCAGGGATAAGGTATTGTGAGACGACCATTATGGGAAAATAAATCCTAATGGGGCAACGAAGAAGACCCAAATGCAAAGTGGGATTTCACTACAAATACAGCATTGTTTTTTTTACAGCAGTCAGCTATATGTAAGCAATACAGTAGGTACGCGCAAGTGTTTTCACTGTAATCAGCAATTCTTCAAAGAGCAGTTATTCTTTTAGTGGACATTTCTCCTGTATTTGTGAGAATAAATGTCTGTATACAGTGGACAATATACAAATATGCTTTTGTTCCACTGTAATTCTCTTCAAAGGGGCACTATGTGAATTGCTATCAGCTTCAGTATCATTGCTCAAGAATGCTCATTATTCAGAGTAGGTTTGTATTTCAACCAACCATCTAACCCTAATACTTCATGCTTGGTGATATTTCTATGAATATATTTCCTCCGTCCTAAAATGTGTACTAATCGAATTTGACAGCTGTGTGGTTATTATTGATTGCCCAGTGAAACATAATGAAAGTGGAATTACTCTGGAACAAAAGGTGGCATTTAACTGGTAAAAATATGCACTCAATCTGACAAGTTAACAAGCGTCAAAAAATTAGCTGCCACTTCTTGACGGTTACCTTGAAACCCCCCACTCCCCTCTTTGAAAAACCAGCACTTCATATTATGTGGCACACAGACGTTGTAAAAATCTCTGACAAGATCTAGAGAGCCTTTGCATTAGTGTACAATAAGCATTAGAAAGTAGAATATATTTTGACAAATTTACATTCATAAAAAAATGTCCTAGATAGTTCTTGGATTGTATTTTTGTACTCAACAGGGATCTCAGACTATTACATCTTGACAGCTTCATATGGCTAGTAAAATATTTACAATTTATTAAGTTATTTTCACCTTTATTACCTCTATATTTATATATTTATATATTTATTTTTCATATTTTCTTTTTTCTGCAGTAAAAGATATATGGGCAAATTTGCTTTAACAACCAAACATTGGCTGGTTAACATATATATAATCATAAATCATCTTTGGATTTGAGGGATGTACTATCCAAAGCACCACTTGGCACAACACAAACAGCACACATGAAGCAAGCAAAATTTTAATTTAGCTATAACTAGCTTAACATGACTTAAATTAATGCTTAATATTGGTAGCAGTAGGAGGATGAAGGAGAGTAGGAGTAGTAATGGACAAACTGATACTAAAACCCATAGATATCCTCGGAAATAGGCAGCCTACTGTATAAACAGTATACATACACAAAACCAGAGGTCTAAAATCACAAGACCACTGATAATGATTCAAGGCTGTGTTTATTCATTTAAGCTTTCATACAATCGAACAAAGTCTATATGAATAACTGTAATTTTTTACACATATTTTACTTTTCAAGTGTACCTCATAAATATTAACGTGTTTTAATGTAATTACAGATTTGTTTGATTTGGATTTTTCACATAATAGATGGAAAATTATGAACATAATTTATATAGTGCACATAAAAGGGCTGATCTGCCCACTTCCATGTTTGTGATGACAAGACAATTATAATACTTCAATGTGTGTATATGTTATGAAGTTAAATTTATTTGTTCTGGATAAGACCACTTTACAATTGCCCTTAGAAGGTTTGAGTTTGAGAACCCTGGAACCGAGCTTTTCTTCTCTCTCTGAGGAACTGATTGGGACTTTTATTCTTAAGATTTTGTCTGTTGTGTACAAAAGTTACACCTTTCAAGATTACATGTTCCATTTCCTTTCTTTGAATGAATGACATGCTCATCTTTTTTCACAGTAATCCCTGCTCTTACTGAACATTGCCATTCTGCTCAGTTGTTCGCTTTGGTCATCATTAATTAAGACTGCTTTGCCTTGGCTTATTGACCTCAATGGCACCGGGGATTTTGATGGGTTGTGAGGAGCTCATGGAGTCTGGCCCAAAGCCCATTTTTTCCCCCATTTGGTCATCCACAGTGTTTGATGCATGGCAATTTAAATCCCCTCTTCTAATTAAATGTGATCTGCACTTGAGCTAAATGACATTTTTACAGAAGGCTATCAGGTACCTTGAAGACAAGGTGACATTCCACTTTCCATTATGTAGGATTATAACAGGTGAGGGGACTAGCACGTACTGGGCCCTTCAGCAGAGTCTCCCTTTTTTTTTAACTTTGCAAAATCAGTAATGGCGATGTGCAGTCAGCTTGGAGGAATCAAAGGGATTTGGGGCTTAATTCACAGCTTAGCCGCAACATCCCCGGTGTCAGCACAATGCAAAGTTCAGCAGTAAATCATTAATAAAATAATGTCATCAATTCCAGCTTGCAGGGTTAGGTGAGCACAAAGAATTCTAATTTGTGGTCAGTGCCTGAGCTTTCCTCGTTGTACGTCATAAGAGACTGGACCAAGACAATCCAGTCAGCTCTGTGATAGAGTCATATACAGTGAAGAGGAGGACAATAGGGCCTTTAAGCAAACTATATTGGATGCTTCTATCAGGAATTATATCAACTTTCAAAAATTGCAATGAAAGCAGTGAATGTACAGTACAGGCCAAAAGTTTGGACACACCTTCTCATTCAATGTGGTTTTTTTATTTATTTATTTAATGACCATTTACATTGGTAGATTCTCACTGAAGCATCAAAACTTTGAATGAACACACATGGAGTTATGTTGTTAATAAAAAAAGGTGAAATAACTGAAAACATGTTTTATATTCTAGTTTCTTCAAAATAGCCACCCTTTGCTCTGATTACTGTTTTGCACACACTTGGCATTCTCTCCATGAGCTTCAAGAGGTAGTCATCTGAAATGGTTTTCCAACAGTCTTGAAGGAGTTCTCAGAGGTGTTAAGCACTTGTTGGCCCCTTTGCCTTCACTCTGTCCAGCTCACCCCAAACTCTCGATTGGGTTCAGGTCCTGTGACTGTGGATGCCAGGTCATCTGCCGCAGCTCCATCACTCTCTATTTTGGTCAAATAGCCCTTACACTGCCTGGAGGTGTGTTTGGGGTCATTGTCCTGTTGAAAAATAAATGATCGTCCAACTAAACGCAACCACTTGGGGAAACAATTAAAGTTTTTGCAATTTTCTGGACGGACTGACCTTCATTTCTTAAAGTAATGATGGCCCCACATTTTTCTTTAGTTAGCTGATTGGTTCTTGCCAAAATATGAATTTTAACAGTTGTCCAATAGAGCTGTCGGCTGATGCACAACTGATGGTCCCAACCCCATTGATAAAGCAAGAAATTGTTTAGAAGTTGATTGGGGCTGTTTATCCACCATTCGGACTATCCTGCATGACTTTAACTGACTTTAATCAGTTTTTTTCTTAAGTCCATGCCCACTTAGATTAGCTACAGTGCCATGTGTTGTAAACTTTTTGATTATGTTGCGCACAGGGGACAAAGGAACATGAAGATCTCTGGAGATTGACTTGTAACCTTGAGATTGTTGATATTTTTCCACAATTTTTGTGCTAATCTCCTTAGACAATTCTCTGCTGTTCTTCCTGTTCTCCATGCTTAGTGTTGTACACACAACAGAACGGTTGAGTCAACTTTTCTCCATTTTAACTGGCTAAAAGTGTGATTGCTATTTGCTGTTTCTTGGCACGCATCATATGCTCAAAATAAAATGATTTACCCACAATTTTGAAAAGGTGCCAATAATTTTGTCTGGCCCAGTTTTTGAGTTGATTTGTGAAATGTCAAATTTGGCTTTTTTTCTATGCTTTTCTGTTTTTATCAAAAGCACATAAAGGAAATAAACACGTATATGCCACAACATTTGTAATTTCAATAGTCATCTGTGCATTTTCTGGTAAAATTCCAGGGGTGCCAATAATGTCGGCCATGACTGTGTATATTCTAAGTGCTTTTTAAAGTCTTGTAAAGTTTCTTATTTCAGTGGTCTTTTTTAGATGCAGAGGTAAATGAGAAAAGACAATGACTTTTAGCAGTCACATGTTTTGACTTGGAACGCTTTTGACATAGTTTGATGATTCTGTGCTATTATGCACAAAACAAATTCATGATGGTTTCTGCAATGGTTTGAAAATTATTTGAGCAAAACTAATACAACTTGTTCACAGCACCTACAATTTATGAACCATTTAGGTGAGAGTGCAAATATAGTGTCACAGCTGGAGAGACTGTTTTAACTGTTTTAGTTAACACTCAGTAAAAACTCATAAATTAGGGCAAATTAAATTTATGTGATTTGAATTTGATAAGCTTTCCCACCCACACATGTAAAACAAATCTATTCATCATAATAAGTAAGGTTTGTGAAAAGGGAGTATGAAATATTAGCAAAAATAAAATTTAAATATATTATATGTATAACACATAACACATCGATGGGTGTATGTTACATGGACTCTAATTGTATATGACACTTATTTGTATTTTAAATTAAACTATGTTAAGGATGCAATTAAATCTGATTAGTTTTTTTATGCATCAAAACTGATCTATGTTTTATTATCACCAAGAGGATGATTAAGGTAATAAAGGTATAAAAATCATTAACTCCCTAAGACTAAGTGCCCACTGTAATGGACATGACATGTTTCTGGGTCTAAACCAATTAAAAAAATCAGTGATTTCAAGATGTGACTAATGCTAATTACTGACTAGTTTCTGATTATCCAATGAGAAAAATTTTTTTAGACTTCTGACTTGAAATGCAAGAGCATCAGAGAAGACAAGCATGTTTCTGAAACTCCAAAGAGGGAGGAGTAAGTACATATTTTCCATTGAAAATGTGTGTTCATGTTAGCCTAGCAAAATTGCTCTCAGCGTAGTTGTTTGTGTGTGAGTGTGTGTGTGTATGCAGACATCCAGTACCAGATGTTTAGGTCATACCTTATTAGTTCTTACATGATTCGTATGTTAAAAACACAAGTCTTTTTTACTTACGTCTTTATGCTTACTTTGTAGTGGCATGTGTTACCAAAAAAAAAAGAAATAATTCTATGCTTAAGAGAAGTAAAAATCAGCTGGATAAAATGTAAAAAAAAAATAAAAAAAAAAAAATAGCGGGACTGAAAGGGTTAAAGCAAAGCGTCTGATGTGGGAAAGTGGCTCCACAGTTCATGCCCCTGTCCTACACACTGAGCATCAGATGGCACTACAAGAACTGTTTCAAACTTGACTTTTCAAAGTGAGCTGAAAACTCAGTGTTCTATTCCTCACCTAGACAGCTGCCTTTTACTTCATGTCTCTGATCAGTCTACAGTCTAGCACCTCCTGCCAGCTAGCCTAGCATTACAGCTGGGCAAAAATGGTCAGACTCCATCTACTGCATCACACTGCATTCAAAACGTTGTTGTTTTTTAGAGAGGATGGTTATTGCATATGTCAGTAATAGATAATACTATTAAAAAGCTTTAGCAAGCTGCATCTTTGTAGTCTGAAGAGGTAAACCAGAGCAATTTACAGTGGGGCAAAAAAGTCAGCCACCGATTGTGCAAGTTGTCCCACTTAAAAAGATGAGGTCTGTAATGTTCATCAAAGGTACACTTGTGAAAACAAATCCAAGAAGTCACATTGCATATTTTTTAAACAATGTATTTGTATAATTGTGCAGAAAATAAATATTTAGCATCTACAAACAAGAATTCTGACCTGTAACAAACTTGTTACTTCTTCTGTAAGAAGCTTTTCTATCTTCCACTCATTACCTGTACTAATGGCACCTGTTTGAACTCGTCATCAGTATAAAATACACCTGTCCACACCTTCAAGCAGTCAGACTCTAACCTTCACCATGGCCAAGACCAGAGAGCTGTCTAACAACACCAGGGACAAGATTGTTCAACTGCACAAGACTGGGATGAGCCAATCTACAATAAGCAAGCAGCTTGGTGAGAAGAGATCAACTGTTGGAGAAACTTTTAGAAAATGAAATTAAGGGAGGGGGCAAAATGCTGAGTTGCATCCCAAGATCACCATACCCACTGTGAAGCATGGGGGTGGAAACATTATGCTTTGGGGCTGCTTTTCTGCAAAGGGGACATGATGACTGATCCATATTAAGGAAAATGGGGCCATGTATCATAAGATTTTGGGCAAAAACCATCCATCAGTGAGAGCATTGAAGATGAAATGTGGCTGGATATTGCAGCATGACAATGATCCCAAACACACTGTCTGGACAATGAAGGAGTGGCAACGTAAAAAGCATTTTTAGGTTCTGAAGTTTTTAAGAGGGAATTGATATGAACCAATGATGAACATTACAGACCTTTCTCATCTTTTTAAGTGGGTCAACTTGCAGAATCAATGGTGGCCAAATACTTTTTTGCCCCACTGTATATCTAATGCTCAGTATGATAGCCTTTGAGGTCATGAACTGCTGCAAGACTCTCAAATGCACACACATCCTTCTGTTAGCTGCCAAAGTAGGGGTTGCTAGATCCATGCAATATCATCCTCTACTCTCCAATTTCTCACTATTCACGTATTTATCAATTTGGCTTTGCCACCCATTGCTAGCTAAGGTCGGCTTAGTCAAGTCAAGTCAAGTCAATTTTATTTATACAGCACTTCCCACTGACTGTGGGAATTTATTTTTTGTGGTTACAAGTATAATGTCAGCCTAAAGAACTTCAAAAGATTTAAAATTGTGGTTGAATTTTTGTGTGACATTTAAATAATCACTATAAATGACTGTGATGCCTCCTCCTCTTCCAGATGGACGAGGCTGGTGTAGATAATTATATCCAGGGGGACTCGCCTCATTTAATGCTATTTATTCAATTGGTCTGCACCACGTTTCTGTTATACACAGTAAGATACATTTCTGATCAGAAATCATGTCACTAACGATAAGGGCTTTTGACAAAAATGTTTATCAGGCCTAACTTTAGATCAAAGGTGCTGGCTTTACATTCAGTATTTTCTGTCTTTATATTGATTAGGTTACTAGAACACACTCTTTGAGTATTTCTACATTTTTGTTTAGTGCAGGGAACATTCTAACACATTCTGAATATGTTGAAATCTGGGTGACCGGTCTAAGCAGCTAGCAGACGGTTGGTTTAGCCTGTCTGTCTGCTCCCTGGCCTGGGCTCTGGATTGTCACCGAATAACTACTCTGAGACTCTGAGACTGTGCTATGCTGCAAGAAAGGAGAGCAGTTTTGCCCTCAAAAATTCTCCAATTATCTATAAAGCCCACGTTATTTTCTGAGCACCGCCTGGACATCCAGCAGTTCAGCGACCACAGCCTGCTGTAGGCCAAGTCGACACGCCACATTGGTATGGGTCCAGAACATACTACGGCATCAGACATCGCCTTCGCTAATTTACATACCTATATAATTTTACTCTTAGTAACCTTACTCTGATGAAAGTGTGTATTGTTCGCTCCTACATGGAAAGCTATCTTGGAGAACCTATGCTTGCCTAGAACCCTAAGATTACCTACAATGTCTGGTGCCCTGGCTCCTGGAATACATTTGACTAATGCTGCTGGTGCCCGTAAAGGTCTGGCTAACTTCTCACGATAGAGTCTCCAATAACCAGAGCTCTTTAGAAGCTCTTCTACCTTTGTGCTGCCAACGCACAGTCACCCATTCGCCTCGCTGTGAGGGCTCTAACACCGGAGCTGGGGGGTTACTAACTCCACCTAGGGCGTCCAGACTCGCTACAGTGCTACACTCACTCTCACTGCCCTGTTCTAAAATCTGGATGCACTCTTCTAAAGCTGATATCTTCTCCATCAGAAAGCTAACTAAAGTTCACCTGTCACAAATAAAATTATCACTAATGACAGAGGAAGGATAACTAAACATGGTGCACTTGACACACTAAAAACTTATTAATTGTTTCCATCCATCATTACCTCAGTCAAGTTTTCAGTTTAGTCAATGAAGCAGATTTTATATGTAAAACTTCTCATATACAGCTCTCTCCTTATTCACAGTATTGGGACCTCTGGTTAAGATGAGTTCTCAAGCTTCTAATAAATGCAATATAGGCTCACAACACAAAAAAGAGAAAAATCCCATTTTAATTGAAGGACATTTATTAATTGGGGAAAAAATATTTTTTTAATAAATAATTTCTTTCTTTTTTTTTTTACATGAAATAATGTGTGCCAAAATTATTGGCACCCCTGATGTTAATATTTCATACAACCCCCTTTTGCCAACAAGACAGCACTTTTTACATTGTCCAGAGTCCTGGGTCCTGGGCTGTTCCGATCATTGTTTTTAACTTCTTCATTACTTGAAGAGACATATGAAGGTTGACACACATCTGCCTAACTGTTCTCTTGTCTTTCCCATGTTGAAAAGTGTCAAAGTCATGTGTCACATCATATTTATACCTCTGGAAAAGAGGAAGTCACAAAGAGTCACAAAGACTAATTAAAAGTTTTTATTTACTCAATACTTAAATTTATTTATAGGACTTTTTAGGTGTGGCAATAATTGTGGCACATGTGGTCTTAATAGAAATGTATATGCATATATAAATGTATATATGGATTTAAAAATTAATTCAACTTCAATCAACTGGACACTTAACAAAGACCCTCACGCTCACTACATACTCCCGCTGGAATAGGTGGCATTTAAATGGGTGCCTGCCAAATAGCCTCGAACACCTCTCTCAGGTGTGCTAGTTTGAATGTAACCGTTACTGAAGCGGGTATGAGTCTTTTCGTGTTATGCCGTTTAGTCGTCTGTAATCAACACAAAACACCAGGCGCCATCTTTCTTTTTCACTAATACGACCGGGGCCAACCATGGGCTGCTGGAAGTCTCAATAACTACAGTTTATATAACTAAAAGAAGATATTTAAAGAACTAAGTATCTACTACGTATGAAACTATAATGTTCTTTAATGAATTTTAGAGTCCTTTTTGGTACCTTTTTACATGTTTATCTCTCGGTTCTTGGAAAAACTTTTCTCAATAATATTCTCAATAATAGCTTGAATTATCCACAGGGGATAAAATTACATTTATTTATTTATTTAAAAAAAATCCACATTAATTGCTTCATGCATATGGCAGAGAATTCAGACACTGTGAAAATCGCTATTTTTATGTTTCTTGCACCCTTTCACATCCTGTGCAACCTCTGTGAAGCCTTAGAAAGAATTATTGCCTAACATGGTGGCACATTCACAGTCATTGCTGATTTAGGGGTGGCAATACCATTAGCACATTTGCCAGCCTTGGAACAGAGAAAAGCAGCAGCGAGCCGCCAGCGCAGGCAGCAGGGAAGATCAATGAAGGACACGGCCCTTTAGTGGCATGAGGCTGTGAAGCACATTCCCTCTTGCATCACTTGTTATATGAGCTCTACTCTGTTAGCTGTGGGGGTATAAGGATAACATTTAGACATACACTGTATACCAACCAGGCTTGATCAGAGTTGTTCATGCAGCGAAGAAGACCATTTCTGAAAACAGCTATGTTTCTATTGGGACCATCTCCCAGGGTCTACAGTTTATCAGGGTCAATGCTTGAACGAGAATGTGTTGCCATTGCATGAGGCCTACATCTTTTTCATAGCAACCCATTTTATAGCTTCAACTGGGATATTTTAATTTTTCCTGGAAAATCATTTGTGGCCTTTCTGCATATACAGTAAATGGGCTGTTGCAGTTTGGTAAAAGTGTGTTATTCAATGAGACAAGGTTACGCTATGAAAGAATTAGTGTATTCTTTTATTTTTCATGGTCACTACAGTTCTAGTCCTTATAGAGCAAAGCATACATTTGAGATATTATGCCTTTTATATTAATATAATGAAATATAATATTGTGTTCAAGGCTAGGATGATTCATCTGGAAATAAGTCTTTACACTAACAAAGCCCAGCATTTACAGTTTTCATGTGACAATATGACACAATATGACAACATTTGATACAATGTAATCAGCTTGTATAACAGTGTAAATTTGATGTCTCCTCATAATAACTCAACACACGGCTATTAATGTCTAAATTGCTGGCCACAAAAGTGAATACACCCCTAAGAGAAGACGTGCTCCCTCCCTGGTGTCATGTGACTTATTTGTGTTACAAGGTCTCAGGTGTGAATGGGGAGAAGGTGTGTTAAATTTGGTGTTATCACTTTCATACTCTCTCATACTGGTCACTGGAAGTTCAACATGGCACCTCATGGCAAAGAACTCTCTGAGCATCTGAAAATACAATTGTTGCTCTACATAAAGAAGGCCTAGGCTATAAGAAGATTGCTCTAAAAATACTCTAAAAATGAGCTGCAGCGCAGTGGCCAAGACAATATCGTTTAGAACAGACCTCGTCATGGTTGATCAAAGAAGTTGAGTGCATGTGCTCATTGTGATATTCAGAGGTTGTCTTTTGAAAAAAAAGGTATGAGTACTTCCAGTATTGCTACAGAGATAGTAGGGGTGGGTGATCAGCCTGTCAGAGCTCAAACAATATGCAGCTGACTGCATCAAATTGATCTGCATTGCTGTCAACCCAGAAGGAAGCCTCTTCTAAAGATGATGCACAATAAAGCCCACAAACAGTTGCTGAAGACAAGCAGACTAAGAATGGTTTACTGGGACTATGTCCTGTGGTCTAATAAAGATAAACGTATTTGGTTCAGATGGTGTTAAGTGTGTGTGGTGGCAACCAGGTGAGGAGTACAAAGGCAAGTGTGTCTTGCCTACAGTCAATCATGGTGGTGGGAGTGTCATGATTTGAGGCTGCGTGAGAGCTGCTGGCACTGGGGAGCTACAGTTCATTGAGGGAACCATGAATGCCAACATGTGCTGTGACTTACTGAAGCAGAGCATGATCCTCTCCCTTTGGAAACTGGGCTGCAGGCCAGTATTTCAACATGATAATGAGCCCAAGCCCACATCCAAGACAACCACTGCCTTACTAAAGAAACTGAGGGTAAAGGTGTTGGACTGTAGGGCATCCTCACACAGAAGGTGGAGAAGTGCAAGGTTTCTAACATTCACCAGCACCATGATGTCACTCACTTTTGTTGCCAGCAGTTTAGACAATAATGGCTGTGTTGACTTATTTTGAGGGGGTAGAAAATTTACACTGTTATGCAAGCTGAATATTGACTACTTTACATTGTGTCAAAGTATCATATCTTCAGTGTTGTCCCATGAAAATATATAATAAAATATTTGCAAAAATGTGAGGGATGTACTCGCTTTTGTGAGATACTGTATTATACAATACCTGCTTCACCAAGTAAATCAGGTGCATATATTAACATGTCCAAAGTGTGCCAGGAGTGCTTAGAGGAGACAGTGCTTCTAAATATATAATCTTTATTTTTTTATTTATGTACATTGGGTACAGAAGGTATTCAGACCCCCGTATATTTTTTACACTTTGTTATATTGCAGCCATTTATTTTTTTCCCTATTAATGTACACACAGCACCACATAATGACAGAAAAAATGTTGACATTTTGCAGATTTATTAAAAAAAAAAAAAAAGAAATATCACATGGTCCTAAGTATTCAGACCTTTTGCTCAGTATTTAGTAGAATATCTAATACAGCCATGAGTCTTTTTGGGAAAGATAAACATTTTTTATTTGGATTTGGGGATCCTCTGCCATTCCTCCTTGCAGATCTTCTCCAGTTCTGTCAGGTTGGATGGTAGACGTTGGTGGACAGCCATTTTTAAGTCTCTCCAGAGATGGTCAATTGGGTTTAAGTCAGGGCTCTGGCTGGGCCATTCAAGAACACTCGAACACTCCTTTGTTATTTTAGCTGTGTGCTTATTGTCTTGTTGGAAGGTAAACCTTCAGCCCAGTCTGAGGTCCTGAACACTATGGAGAAGGTTTTTATTCAGGATATCCGTGTACTTGACCACATTCATATTTCCCTCGATTGCAACCAGTCGTCCTGTCCTTGCAGCTGAAAAACACCCCCACAGCATGATGCTGCCACCACCCTGCTTCACTGTGGGACTGTATTGGACAAGTGATGAGCAGTGCCTGGTTTTGTCCACAAATACCACTTAGAATTAAGGCCAAAAAGTTCTATCTTGGTCTCATCAGACCAGAAAATCTTATTTCTCATCATTTTGGACTCCTTCAGGTGTTTTTTTTTTTTTTTTAGCAAACTCTATGCAGGCTCTCATGTGTCTTGCATAAAGCCCCAACTGGTGGAGTGATGGTTGACTTACTACAACTTTCTCCCATGACTGCATCTCTGGAGCCCAGCCACAGTGATCTTTGGGTTCTTCTTTAACTCTCTCACCAAGGCTCTTCTCCCCCTATAGCTCAGTTCTAGGAAGGGTTCTGGTCATCCCAAATGTCTTCTATTTAAGGATTATGGAGGCCACTGTGCTTTTAGGAACCTTAAGTGCAAAATAATTTTTTTTGTAATCTTGGCCAGATCTGTGCCTTGCCACAAGTCTGTCTCTGAGCTCTTCAGGCAGTTCCTTTGACCTCATGATTCTCATTTGCTCTGACATGTACTGTGAGCTGTAAGGTCTTATATAGACAGGTGTGTGGCTTTCCTAATCAAGTCCAATCAGTATAATCAAATACAGCTGGACTCAAATGAAGGTGTAGAACCATCTCAAGGATGATCAGAAGAAATGGACAGCACCTGAGTTAAATATGTGAGTGTCAAAGCAAAGGGACTGAATACTTAGATCCATGTCATATTTCAGTTTTTCTTTTTTAATAAATCTGCAAAAATGTCAACAATTCTGTGTTTTTCTGTCAATATGCGGTGATGTGTGTACATTAATGAGGAAAAAATTAACTTGAATGTTTTATCAAATGGCTGCAATACAGAGTAAATATAAAGAGTACAAAATTTAAGAGGTTCTGAATACTTTCCGTATCCACTGTATGTTTTTTTTTGTTTTTATTATACAGATTTCTTATTTTTTCCCATGTTTGTCACACTTAAATGTTTCAGATCATCAAACAAATTTAAATATTAGTCAAAGACAACACAAGTAAACACAAAATGCAATTTTTAAGTCAAGGATTTTATTAAATCCAGAAGGGGGCAAACACTATTTCACATCACTATATTGTATATATACACTCTAAGTAAGATAGTAGCTTAGAGGTAGCGTTTAATAATTTTCATGGCTACCTTTTGGGTTTTACAGTGTTTGACTGTCAACATTCTACATTATATTTCACCAAACTTATTTTAACACAAGTTTAAACAAGTTTACTGTACATTTTCTGTGAAACTACAATGTTATTAATCTTCGATGAGAATTCTGTGATCTTCATTCTTAATAGGTCACTGTATGTTTTTTTCAATATTTATGCTGGACAGTTACCATTAGTGGAGCCTAATGACCATCATGTAAAAGCAACACTACAGAACACACCTAGAACATATTCAGAAGCATCATCAACAGCAAATTAAAATTCTTTGAGAAGTACTTAGATAGCTTAGATACGTACAGAAACTTCATGGGTTCAGAGATTTAAATGTTGAGATATCTACTGTTATTCTATTAAATGAACTGGGTAATAAAGAATGTTTTTTTTTCTGAACCATCCAAACAAACCAATATATAATTCTCAGCACTGGTGGTTCATGTGAAAAATGAACACCCCATTAAATATTCAGTTCTTTATTAAGATATGTTCACATATCGATGTCTAATCTAATTGATTCATCTTTGTAACTGAAACATATAAAAAATAACCGTTATTAATTCATTAAACAAAATATATATTCTAATGAGGAAAACGTTAGAACACCCTAATATCTAGTGTTTCCCCAAGTTTGCTTCTTGTAGCATCTACAAGCATCTCTGACATCGGTCTGAGGAAAGTTTGCCCCACTTCTCAATGCAGAATTCTTTAAGCTGTGAGATGTTTGAGGGGTTTATTTAATGAACAGGCTGTTTCAAGTCACCACACAGCATCTTAATTGGATTAAGATCTATGACTCTGACACTTGAGGACTCTCCCTTTCTTAGTTTTCAGTCAGTCCTTGGTGCATTTCCTGGTATACTTTGTGTCTGGTATACTATGTTACAGGGTCCAGTTCTGCTTCAACTTTAATGTTCTTAAAGATGGTCTCACATGTTCCTCAAGCACCTTCTGATACATGGTAGGATTCATGGTGGATACTACAATGGTGATCTGGCCAGGTCCTGCTGCAACAATGCATCCTCAAACCATGACACTTCTACCTCCATGCTTCATAGTTGGTATGAAGTTCTTTTCCTGAAATGTTGCTTTAGGATTATGCCAAACATCCTCTGTTCCGGAATCCAAATAATTGAATATTAGGCTCATCTGTCCAAAGAACATCAAAGGTTTCCTCCTTGCACACCTCCCATGCAAGTTGTTTAGTCTCTTTCTAAACGTAAAGGCATGCACTTTTTTAACAGTAGCAAGAGCCTGCTGTAGGTCATGTGATGAAATTTTAGGGTTTTTGGAGACTTCTTTTAGCATCTTGGGTTCTGCTCTTAGGACAAACTTGCTTGAACAGTCAGACCTGAGCATGTTGGCAAAATCCTCTACTCGTACACTATTTTCCAGACAGTGCAATGGCTGATTGCAAATTCTTTTGAGCTCTTTTTATACTTATAAGATGCTATAATCGTCTTTCTGAGGCCCTTAGACAGCTCTTTAATCTCACCATTGTGTTTACTCTCACCTCAATAGTCAGGACCACACAAAACTAAATTTCTGTGGTGTACAGTAAATAGAGTAAAACTGTTTAAACATCCTGAGTAATGATGTTCTAATTATGTGCACCTACTGTAATGTGCTACAGCTGTCTGTGATTTGAGGCATTTTAGTGGGGGTTTCCTAATTTATTCTTCACCAGAAATCACGTTTTTGTAGAATTAAATTTTCAGAAGATTTTGAAGTCATTTCTTCAGTCTTAATTGTTTAGCTGTATTACTTGAATCCCCCAGTATTGTTAAAATTGAGATTAAATATCCATATGTCCAAGAATGTTACAAAAACACACAGGCTTTTATGTAGTATCCTAACTTTTTGCATGATATGCAAACTTTTGAACTGAGCTGGATGGTCCCTCTTCTCTTTAGTGCAGAGAATGTAGAGTTAATGTTTTTCAAAAAAAGTTTCACATTTCCGTTCATCTGCAGAACTGTTTTATGTTTTGCCTCAATTCATTTTGGCCCAGAAAAGGCATCAGCATTTCTCAATCATGCTTACATATGGCTCCTTCTTTGCAAGAGTTTTAACCTGCATTTGGGATTGGGTCAATAAACTGTGCTCACAGACAGTATTTTCTGGAACTGAATCCATACACAAGCCATTTCTGGCCTAATAATTATGCTGATCTTTGTAACCTTTTGATGTTATTATGATAGCTAATGAAATATTCAAGTCTAGGTTTTTTTGCAGATTGATGAATCTATGCATATTTTCACTTCTGAGAGACTGTGTCTCTTTCAGATTCTTTTTTATACTTAATTATGTCACTGACTTGTTTCCAATTAACCTAATTAGTCATAATTTATTTTGTTTTTTTATTACCAGTTACTTTTCCTTATTTTTGTTGCCCCATTCCAACTATTTTCAGGCATATTGCTGCCATCAAATTCAAAATGAGTTCATATTTTTCATGTAACAGCAACAGGTGTCACTTTTACATTTTGATATGTTTTTTGTTGTACTCTGAATAAAAAATGGTTTATCAGATGTGCAAATGATTACATCTTACATTACATCCGAAGTGGGGTTGTAAAAACAGATTACAAATTATTACCTTTTTAAAATTCATTCAATTCTTTCTAATGGCCATTGTGAAGTTATCATTTAAGGAACGTGTCATGATGTATAATAATAATATTAGATCACTTTGGAAATACACTATTCTTAAACATTCATTGTTATCTCGTTAGGCCCAACTGTTCCTATACATGTAACCATGTTAAGCTATGTTACGTTCTGAGTACTTTATTTATGGTCGTATTTATTGCTACCATGCTGTCACTGCTTCAGAATGACTGGATATTTGCATATTTCTTTTCACATTGGACCAAGTAGGCTTTTCCTTAGTTTTTTGTCTTAATAAATGAAATCATTTAAAAATTGCCTTTTGTTTTTCCTATGGTAATCAACAAATATGAAAAAATAGATGGCTAGATAGATAGATAGATAGATAGATAGATAGATAGATAGATAGATAGATAGATAGATAGATAGATAGAT
>JBBIGC010000033.1:6922339-6933765 GCA_037576955.1 Lepidarchus adonis
AGAAAGAAAGAAAGAAAGAAAGAAAGAAAGAAAGAAAGAAAGAAAGAAAGAAAGAAAGAAAGAAAGAAAGAAAGATATTTGTCTCATGCACAATAATGCATGCACAACATATAATGAAATGGAAACCTGAATTGCTCCTGAGACTGGATGATTGTGTAGGTCTTCTTCATCTACGCAGCTCTGACTGTGGTGCAGTGTTCTGATATGTGCAGTGTTCTGTCAGAGCCAGAAAATCTTTATGCTCACCCTACTGCCAGCAAATCAGTTTCTGACTGTTCACTTGCTGCCTAATACCAGTATATCCCACCAGCTGCAGGTTCTATTGTAAAAAAAACAAAAAACCAACAACAAGAGAAAAAGAGAAAGTCAATGTGATTCACCTTTTTCTGTCAGTGGAGTTAATATGATGGCTGATCAGAACATCAGAAGACATGTTGACTGAAAAGGTATGTGACATTAATTTACACATACAAAAGCCAGCATGGTTATATATTCTTGTGAAAAATAACCTGCTGTTTGTGTTCAGGCCATGTTGTTTGTAAAGCGTTTAAGTATGTGTATCATCTTTGACTTTGGTTTAATGGAATAAAATGTGTTAATGTATAATGATATGAAGGCACACACTGCACATAATATACACTGAACAGTGTAATGTCCTACACACTAGAGCTGAGACTCATTTAGAGGATGAGGTATATGACACCTGGCAACCAGAACATTTTTCAAACTTCAAACTCCATGAGACAGAGATGCCAGAGATAAGCTTACTACAGACCCAAGAGGACTTATGGCCATTACTAATGTCTGGCTGCATTATCTGTCAGGTTTGTTAACATAGTCCTAACAAAAGTGGTTAAATCTTTATTAAAATTGGATTCTGATCAAAAATCCTTAAGTCAAAATCTTCACTGACATATCAAACAAACTCAATCAGACAAGATATATCAAGCATAAGCACACAACAGGCAAATATTGAGATATTTCTTGCTATTACTACAGCACAAAGCTCTGTGTCTGTCCTCAGACTTTTAAGGCTTGTTCAGTGTTTACTCTTGTCCGGTCTCTTGCTCAGTCACTCTCTATTTCTCTTCTTCACATCCTCCAATAACATTTTCTTTGTTTAGTTTTTTTTTGCTTTCTCTGTCTCAATGACTTAATGTCTGCCATGATATCTTTACATCTGCCATTATACCTTCTGCATAATGTTAACATAAATGAATTAATTAGTTCATGTTTTCCTCCAAGTGTGTAGAACTGTCCAGTGACTGAACATTTATCAAAGAGGATTGGTAGCATTGCATGATAGAGGCAGACATAAATAGAGAAAGAAAGAAAGAAAGAAAGAAAGAAAGAAAGAAAGAAAGAAAGAAAGAAAGAAAACAGACAATATAAAAAGAAAAAAGGAAGAAAGAATAAAAGAAAAAAGAAAGAATAAAAAAAAGAAAGTGCTGTGCTACCCAATATTAGTGTGTGTAAGCTAACATAAATTAATTAGTTAATGTTTTCTTCCAAGTGTGTAGAGCTGTGCAGTGACTGAACATTTAAAAGAAACAGACAAAATAAAAAGAAAGAAAGAAAGAAAGAAAAAAAGAAAAAAAACAGACAGTATAAAAAGAAAGAAAGAAAGAAAGTAAGAAAGAAAGAAAGAAAGAAAGAAAGAAAGAAAGAAAGAAAGAAAGAAAGAAAGAAAAAAGGTTCTTGTTCACAGAAGAAATGAACCTGCACTACCTGGAACACTGTGAGAAAGACATACACTCCTGTGAGTTTGATGAAATTGACACAGATTATTGATTTTGCCTGCCTGAAAATGTACAATGTCAAGTCTCAAATGTCAGTTTGGGAGGAAAGGAGATTGACAATGAACTCATGGATTATCCAGTCTTGTTCTCCCAGGAAGAACGTAACTGGCAAAGCGTTTCAGAATGCAACCACAGTTTTCTTACTTTTGCCGGAAGATAATGCCACCTTTGCATATCCATGCATTTGTAAAGATCCAATCAGACATCACGGCTGAGCACAATTCCAGAATTCAAAGGCTGAGGACAGTGCAGTGAAACAAATGCATACAGCCTGGGGAGGGACAAGATAAAGCAGCTCAGTGTATCTCAGTGTTCGGAGAGAGTGAATATTATTCCCTTTAAGGAAGAGAGACTGCTAGGATTTTAGGTAAACACTAGCCACATCTTGCTCACTGCCATGTCCATCATCCCCAGCTTCTATCTATCTCTTCCCAAAACATGTGGCATAACAGAGATTAGCAAATTGATTTCTTTTTAAACTGATTGAATTTGTGACTTCTAACAACAGACATTTGTGGAATTCGCAATTTGCCAAGGGTTTGTGTCTCCTCACCCTTGAATTTCAGCTTCACTAGACCTGCAGTACCGATTATATAGCATGGCAACATTATTTTGGCATTCTGTCGTGATGTGTAGCTGTGAAGTCAGCTTTGTTCCCCGTATACAAGTGTGACAAAAACCGAATTGCTTTCTTTAGATTTTGTCCAGCACAGTGAAAAAGAGAGAAGCCACCAATGCAGAAACATTCAAGGTTAAAGCTTTGTTTTCTGCACAATAATATGAATAGTGTGACTTTTGAACATTAGACAATATTTTTAGAAGATTTTTAGAAGATTCCTAAACCAATAAGCACCTGACCATGCGGATGGACTTGATCATTATTGTGCAGAGGAGAAATAATCAGGAGAACGGGTTCACATGTCTGGTTCTGCATGCCTGCATCCCACAAGCAGAGGGGATTTTGTGTTAGAATCTCTAACTGTAGTTACGCATTGCTTGGATTAAAAAAAGCAGAAGCCAGTGTAGAGAGAAGAAGAAAGACGGGAACCCTGGAATATATTAAACTCAGTAATTGCAGATAGAGAAATATTCATCATCCTAAGACTTCAGAATGCATTATGAGGGAACAATTTCAACAAGCTCTTAGTACCTCTCATTAGACAGTGTATCAAACCAGAACAAAACTCTCTTCTCCTAACTATGCGGAGGAAGTGGCTCGGAAAATTAAACGGAAGAGACGGCACAGCCTTTGCCATGGCTGTGTCACCAGGCCTTGCTCATACTAACAAGTCCGCTCGGCTTAGAGTGCTGCTAATTCACATGCTCTTTAATTTCACATCATTGGCTGGCGTTTAATGCCTTGAATGTACCAGAAAACACATAAAGATAATCTCTTTAAGACCAAATGTCTGAAGTCCCCATTAAGTTGGCCAAGTAGTTCAAGAGCAGCATATTCTCATTCTGAATTACAGTAGAAGCACTTTAAGTTTCATCCGTCTATTTTGTATTTATCTGTTTGATTTATTTTTCACTGTAAAGATCCAATATATACAATACATGCAAAATACTGAAGACATGCTTAAGTATTATGTACTTTTGTCATCATCTCCAGAATGCAGTAATTCACAATAATGGAATCAAGCACGGCCCACTGTCAGCTTGGCATTTTAATTATTTTTTATTGATTAAACCTTGGAATTTCCCTTGGCTCCTCATCCCATTCAGTCCAAACATGGAAGCTAAAAAAACAACCACTGCTTTTGTGATGTCACAGACATAGATTTGCATAAAACAACCAGTTCACCCTGAAGTTATGGGATTGTTTTATCTCATATTGGTTTTTGAATGAGGATAAATGCAGAGCAGTAGTGGATTATTATTAGTAATAATTGTGGATTTTCAGTGCTGTAATTCACTACTTAACTGTATCACACTGAATCATTCTGTTGGAGTTTTACTCTTTGGTTGGGATCTGAGCGACCCAAGTTCCCTTTAAACCTACACTTTACATTAAGACTTCCACCACAGCATTTTGGTACATTTTATTTTGGCATATTTAAATAAAACTGCATGAATTATGTCATGTGCTGTTGTAATTCAATTCATGTGTATCTACATGTGACAGCTCTCATTCTTTCTCTTTTCACAGCCAATCAAAATAAATCTCATTAAAGTAACCAGACTTAAAGCTTTTTCAATTCAAGGAGATAAATTGGTGAAAAGTGGTCACATAGCAATGATTAATAACTGTATTTGATGTATAACATTTCATAAATGTCATAAATGGTCCTCAAGGACAAAAATAAAACAGTACACTGACTAGACAGGCCCAGATGTTTGGTTGGTGTGCAATGGTGTGTTTGATTGAGAAAAGGCTCTAGAATGTTTTCCTTCATTCTCAAAAGCTTAATGGCTTGTCAGTTCATTTTCTGAACATCCTCAAATAGAACAATTTTTATATATTTCTGCTTTGACCTTAAAACGTTATTTTTGTACAGAGTACATTTGTCAGTTTTTGTGAATAAAGAAATATGAAGCATTGAGATGCCATTATCACTTTATTAAAATGTGCAAACAGCAGCTAAAGAATATTACAGGACCTGATGTATCTAATGTTATCTAGAAGTGAGAGCAAGGAGATATTAAAAATGACTTATTACTATAAAAATCTATAAAAATCTAACAAAATTTTACAGGAAACACAACACACCTGGAGAGAGTGGGGCTAGGGAGAAATAGCTGAAGATAATAAAGGGCAGGGCTAAGGAAGGGTTTCATATGCTGCAATTAACAAGGGGTAGGGTATATTAGGCAACAAGTGAACAGTCAGTTCTTGAAGCTGATGTGATGGATGTAAGAAAACAATCATCAATCAATGGACAATCGTAAGGATCTGAGTGAGAGTGTGATGGCTAGATATCAGAACATCTCCAAAACAGTTCTGTTCCCAGTTTACAGTGGTGAACAAGGTCATGGTTGCATAGTGCTACAACAGTATGATACACTACCATTTACACTATGGTTTACTGTCTTAGACTTACGCTGATACTGTTTTTGTGTTAAATGTTTTCATGATTATTATTATTTTTACTGTACTACTGTTAATATAATTAGTTGCAAAAAATTACCTTCAATTGTTTCTTTGTAGTATTACTTACATCCCCAATTCAAAAAGGTGAGACGTGTAAAATGTAAAATGTTTGAATGATTCATGTTTTCCTTAACAAATATGATTTGAATGCAGAAAAGTTATTCCAAAAATGTTGGGATACTGTCTAAAACAGAATGCAATATTACATTAAAAAAACAATAGTTAATTTTGAAATTTCAAGAAAGGCCAGCTGGAGTGATCTCTCAGAATTAAAGATGGGTAATGATGAGTAATGTTCCTCATAACAATGAGATAAATTTGAATATCTCATTTAATCTACAGTACATAATATTAGGAAAAGATTCAGAGAATCTGGAGATTTTTATGTTTGCATGAGTCTGTGGTCTTCAGGCCTCCAGATAGAATGGCATTAAAAGTCAGGATTCTGTCATGGAAATCACTGCATGGGCTCTTCCAGAAATCATTGTCTATGAACACAGTTCACCATGTCATTCACAAATGCAGATTAAAGCTTTATCATGCAAAACAGAAGCCACAACCTAGTTTTGGGCTGAGTTTTAGTGCATCAAAAAATCCCATGCTGCTGAAAATGATGATTTTTGTGTTATTTGTATAACTAGGTTTTCCTAATCTTGCTTGTTTGAAAATCAAATGATGTGGATAGTAGATTTCATGACCATGATGTAAAAATGATGCAGAAAAACATATGGATATATATACGGTTAATGGAGCTGACACAATGGACAATGTACATACAAAAAACAAGTTACAAGTTTACTGTATACTATTATGTACATCTTGCTGTTGTGCGGCTTTCTCAAATATCATTAATCAATTTTATTTTTTAAAGCTTTCTAGGAAACAGTGGGGATGTAGGGTAGCAGCCTCATTTTATAAACATCTTGCATGAAAATTCTATAAAGAGTTGGTTTATATGGCTGACAACAATGAATTTGAATTTTTATTGGAGTATAGATGTAATATGTAAATATATTAAGTATTTTGTTATGTGGTCATTTCAGAAAATATACACACGCCATGCTGTACGCCATGGTGAATACCTCTTGAGTAATTTTTAGATGAACTGGCATCCAGCTGTACCCACTGCCCCTCCTCTTGTTCTGCTGGCAATTCTCAAATGAGTCTGGTCTCTCCTCTCCGTCTGCTACAGGGAAGCATATAAAAGCATCTTCAGAGGAACCTGTTTCTTTCCATAAGTGCTACAGCCAAATCAAACAGCCTCTTCTTTCCCTGTTTCCTTACATGATCTGACAAGGTTTCACCCTGGTTCTGTTCCATTGGGGCAGTGGTGGCATCATGCACATCAAGGGAACTTCTCAACATTTCCAAGTGCCAAGAGAAGGTTCTGCATGCTAATCCTCCACATTGTATTTTGCTCTGTATTATCTGTGCACATCATATTTCACTCTGAGGTTATTATGTTGAATACAATCCATTATAATTGCTATTCACATACTAGCTGCACAAGCAACTTCATTCAATCTAATGCAATGCTGTTTTTGGGGGGACTTTTCACATTCACACATTCATATTTCCCATATAAGGAATCATGTTAGAGTTTAGAAACTATAAATGCAGAAAATATGAGGTGTGTTTGTTTAACACAATAATACTGATAATGTATCATTTTCAGGAACATCAAATCACTTTCATGCTGTCACTTGAAGCACATGAATTACATAACATTGATGTCAGGCAGCCTGTCCTTTCTAACATAAACATTAAAAACCAGAAACGTTATTACTTATTCATATCTTTTCACAATTTAATTTCTGCATACATGAGCCTACTGTTCTTCTAACGCTTATGCATACAACAATAACTTTTAGAAGTTATCATGTATTCTGTTCCTTCAACACACCTGACCCAGCTCATGAAAAGCTAATTAGCTAATGAGCCAGATAAGGTATATGGGGAAAGAGTGGTGGAAACTATAAAGGGCAGTGGGTTCCCTGAACTGGGTTTAAGAACCATTGCACTATATGATGTAAAGTAATATAACCAGTAAACTATTTAATTTAATGTACAAGCTTTTAGTGATACATACTTAAATATGAAGACCAAAAAGGGTTCTGCAGAAGGATCCCATTACTTTTAGTTCCCTAAAAGACATTGGAGATTTATCCAAAACTTAAGGAACCTCCAAATATATAAATTCCTTCTTTCGCAATTGAAGGTCTTTCCTAGAACTAGGCTTCCCAGAATCATTTCTGAACTATTGTTTTAAAGAGTGTACCCATTGTATATTATCTGCTTTCAGTGGGAGCTTGTCTTTGCGGAGGCATGGGCGAACCACGTTATAATCAAACAATGTTGCAGTGTTTTGCTGAACACTGGAGTCGAGAAAATGTTTTTCCATGTCAATCTGTTGCAAAAAAGAAAGGAGGCTTCAAGACCATAGAGAAAAAATAACAATCCAATTCCCTCAACAGTCTTTGCAATCACATATTGAAATGGAAATTACACCCTCTCGGAAGTGCGTAGCTGTTTCATGAATTACTTTTGCATTGATTGTGTTTTTTTGCATATGCTAGAACAACATTTCACTCTTTGCAATTGCTTTTAACATGTAGAGTATTGTAATTTGAAGCAGGTTGTATGCTTTTGGTGCTTGAAAGAGACACAAATCATTTTGATCCTTTTTATAAGATTTATTTTACTACTGCACAACAGTGAACCAATTTTGTACCAAGAGGTTGGAAATGTTTTGGAAATTATAACACTGGGGCTGTGAGAGTATTACGCTGAAGAACAAATTGGACAGCTTGGATTTCCTCTTTTTTTGTCTTCTTGGAGTTAAGAGTTAGTTGATCTAGTCCATAAGTTTTCAGAATCCAGCATTTTTACCGAAGACAAAAAAGCAGATGTAGTCCTACATGTTAACTATGTCTTATTTTCTACAGCCCTAAATATAAAAAGTAGCTTTTCTAGCCATTTAACCAGCCCGTCAGCAAGCCTGGATTTTAAAGTAGGCACCTTTCGTTTGACCTCATTTCTGTTCCAATATTGGTCCTCTTATGTACACTGGGTGACATGGCTGTTTCTAGCAGATAGTGCATCTCGCCCCAAGTCATTGTGGTTTTTAGATATTGTGTTTGGCTTTGCTAGCTGATCAATATTCTATGAATTTTTGAAGCTCATTAAGTCTCAGAGCAAGATCATTCAAACATGCGTTGGGGCACCATTGAATGGAGCGTGAGGAGGGAGAAAATCTTGGTAGGTAAAATCTGTTCAAGTCAGTTGGGATTTATATCTGCTTGTCACATTTGTCCATATTACAACCATCACTGTTATTATGTTAACTGTCTTAGTGAACATAACTGGCTATGTTTTTTTATTTAAACCATAATCTAAAACCTATAAGATAAAAAAGAAATGTTAGATATGTCAAACATCAGTTATAATGAGTTATAATTAATAAATATCCACAATTTATCATACAGTATTTCAAAAGATCAAATTTCATAGCAGATAACTTGAAAAAATAATACATATACAATTACAATGTATTTATCATTTATCAATAAGACCTCTGTTGGCAAATAATAGAAGTTGGGATCTGATATTGAAAGGAATTACATTCTCCAATATTGTTGTTCAACATGCAATTTATTGTGCATTGTTAAAGATATTTTGTAACTGCATCTATCCCGTATTGTAAATGAACAGCTATTTTCATTTTTTATGCTTTTACTACATTCTAGTTGTGAGATTGAATATGAAGCTGACATCCTTGAATGCACTTACAGTACCCCCCATAAAGTTTGGGACAAAGACAATTTTTTCTTTGATTAACCCCTCCTGCTTCCGCAGGGCATTATGGGAGTTTTTTATGGGGTTCTACATGGTTAGATGTGAAATGATGTCTGGTAGTCTGGTATTGTTGTGGTTGTGTTAATGGGTAATGTGTAATGGGTTGGAGGTGGATGACTAGACTCAGGTCGTGTTTGGTGCTGTGCATACTGACCCAGTTAGCCTAGTCATATACCATCAAGACACTGGGGGATTGAGTGCTGCATGCGTCCAGGTCCAGAGTACTTTTGAGAGCTTGTAATTAAACCGGAAGCAGGCCACGTCATGTATTCATGCAGTAAACCCATGTGTGAAGTGTCCTTCCTTTCCCTTTGTGACATTTGTGACAAACCTTAGGATAACCAACATAAACTGTCTGAAATAATCAATTGGTAGCTCTGTAACCGAGAAGAGACTGATAGGCTAAGAAAGATTTCCAGGTGGGTGTGTCTTTGTTAGAGACTACAATCCACAGAAGACTTCAGAAATACAGAGGCTATACTGCAAGACACAAACCACTAGTGAGAAAAACATGAGTCTATAGTTTGCATAGAGACTTAAAAGAACCCGTCTTATTACATACAACCTCAAAAGTCGGGATGCTGTTAGAATGATTCTATTATATGAAAATTATTAGGTCATTTTAAAATTGATATAAATTGATATATCTCAAAAATGTTGGGACAGGGCAACAAAAGACTGCAAAAGTAAATGGCAGTATAAATATACAACAGGAGGCATATTTAAAAAAAAATAAGAGTATCTTAGAGATTGCGTTTTTTTTATCTGCAAATAAAAACTGCATCTACAATTTGTGGAACAATTTCAGAATAATGTTGTGAAAATTTGTGAAGACTGAATAAATCTCATAAACTGCAGTATATAACACCATCAAAAGATTCAGTGAATTTAAAAAAAATCAATATGCAAGGCGCAAGGCTGATCATTAAAACTGGATGTCTATTATTTTCAGGCCCTCAGATGGCACTGCATTAAACAACTTTAGAGCAAAATATGCTCCCATACAGACAATGTCTTTTTCTGGAAAAATTATTGTAAGTTTTGGCAAGATAATAAATGCTAAACTGCATTTTGCATGTATTACAACAGCTTGACTTCACAGTAGAAGAGTGATATGAGATAGATATGAGTTGTGATATGAGTTAGAATTCATCACACAAGAATGTGACAACATTCCCATTACTTCCCAGAAGACAACAGAAACTGGGCATGCTACACAGTGACAAACACGGCTTTGTCCCAATTGTTTGTGTTTCTACTATCAAATCCATAATGACCTTAATTTCGTATTTTTTTCTTAAAATTGTACATTTATGCTGTGTAAACATTTAATGTGTTTTCATGTTCTATTGTGAATAAAATATAGGTATAGAATTTGCAAATCATTCCATTCAGAATTAAGTTTTAATAGTTTAATAGTTTGTGGAGTGAAATTAAAACAAAATCTATATTTGAAAAAAATATTTGGTTTGTGATGATTTGATTTGGTTTTTGATGTAATTGCTCTAAACTATTCATTTGTTTAATTTAATCCTTGTTGGGGAGTAAGACTATATGAGCTGCTATCCACCATGTTTTATTAAATCAAATATAAGATTCAGCACATTTTTCATTAGAATTCATTAATAAGTAATGAACCAGTCTGTGGTCCTCCTTTCCATCTGAAGGGTGGTATACTTTATCATTAAAACATGTCTTGGTTGTGTATATTTATGCACTGCTCGGCTCCACGTGATTTCAGCAGAGTTGTTCTGGAAAACTGTCAGCTTGCATCAGTGTACTGAATTCCATAACATGGACACAATCTGGACACAGCGTCTATATCAGCAGAGATATCACCCGTCTGAAACAAATTCCTTAGTTAAATATTCTGCCAGAGGAAGGACATTTGAATTCAGAGGAAGTGGCTAGTGGTTAAACAGTTTTACTATATTGTAAGTAGTTTTACTTAAGTTTTCACCATCGCCTGTTATATACCATTTTCACAACCAGTTTATTGTGAATGTGAAGCTATTTTCTTTTTATCCTTCTTGAATGGAACCATCATCTCAATCTGTTGCCAGTTTTTTTTATTCTCCTCTATATTATAATTGCAAATGTTCACAATGGGCAAAGGAAATCAGAGTTGACTTTCTACTACTGTAATTGTAATTCATGCCAGGTCTGTGTAGAATGCGTGTTGTATAAATGTTGTTATTGTTAATTCGCTGTTGGCCTTTTATTATGCTTAGTATTGAAACGCAACTACACTTTCTTAGCTTGGATGCTCTAGGAAGGGAATAAAAAACATTGCTATTGAGCCTTTACATTATGTGGAAGGTATTAAAATCTCCTTTGAAAGGTTTAATCTCTTCAGGAGTGTGTTCTGGCTTTTTTACAACAATCTGTTAGGAGTCAGTTAATTTAGCATAAAGCTGTGGGTAGATATGAGTCCATATTTATTTAATCTTCATAATGCTATCAATGCAATTTAGGTAAACCTTGAATACAGTTTGAAATGATTAAAGAATCATCAATTAATTAATTAATTAATTAAGGTTCTTTAGGAAATAATTCCAAAGTAACTTTGTGCCCATGTTTGTAACTGCTGTACTTACATTAATGTAAATGATAGATAGATAGATAGATAGATAGATAGATAGATAGATAGATAGATAGATAGATAGATAGATAGATAGATA
>JBBIGC010000033.1:6939780-6974719 GCA_037576955.1 Lepidarchus adonis
AGAGAGAGAGAGAAAGAGAGAGAGAGAGAGAGAGAGAGAGAGAAATCTGAAGCAATCTGAATAGGTGCAATACCACGAGGCTCCACTAGTACACGTGATCTCGACCCAAGAGGCAAACTGCTCTCTCTTGATTGGTTCAAATCCTAATTTGGCCACAAGGCCGCAGCTGTCACAAACATGAACTTGCTTGCTTGAATGCCTACTTTAGTAGTGACAGTACACTGTGAAATATGCTTTTAGACATGACCCTATGTAGATGCCAGAGCCTCAGTTTTGCCACCATGTGTCACAATTTATTTAAATCATTCTGACACTATCCTCTGAAGAATGTGTGTTTGTGGGATTTTTATTATTTAAAATGTGGAGAATGTGTGTAAAACAATTTATTTATGGATGCTTTTACAGAGTGATGATTGATGTGTGAATGATGGTATGATGTGAATATTAGTATCTATCTACAGTGGCAAGGTCAAGTATGCCAACTTTTTGGAATTTCATGTTTTTCTGCATCAATTTGAAACAAAATGCAAAAGTAAAGAGTACTGACAACTATAATATGCCTAAAAAAATAACACAAATTAATTCTGATCTTTTTATGTTTTTATTGAGAATGACCATAAACAACTTATATTCCTAGTGGAAAAAGTATGTGAACCCTTGAAATGAATAACTGGTTGGCAACAGCAACCTCAAAAAAAGTTCCTGGATTTTGTTTTTACATTGTGTCTTTCACATTTGAAGTGTACCTATGATGAACATTAATGAACATTACAACATACTTGTTTGCCCCACTATATGTACAGTGGGTATGGAAAGTATTCAGACCCCCTTAAATTTTTCACTCTTTGTTATATTGCAATCAAAGTAGATCTGGTCCACACCACAACTCATTTTCTTAACAAGCCTGCAGGTTTGCTAACTCCTGACTCCAATTGGCTTTTTGAGGTCTTTTACTCAAAGGTTCACATACTTATTCCACTAGCAATATGAGTTGTTTATGATTTTTCTCAATAAAGACTGTAAAAAGTTATTATCTTTTTATGTTATTATTTTACGATCATTATGTGGGTCAATGCCCTTGACTAAGATAAAGATTATTTAACTTTTTTTAGCAAGTTAATGCAGAAAACCATGAAATTCCACATACTTTTTCTTGCCACTTTAAATATATATATATATAAAGAGAACACAAAAATAAGACATTCTAAATCTGAATGAATTAAATATTCTTTAAATACTTGTTCTCATAGTTGAATGAGCTAACAACCAAATCAAACAGAAATTGTCAATGGAAATCAAATGTATCAACCCATGGAGGTTCTCAATTTAGAGTCACACTCAAATTAAAGTGGAAAAACACACCACAGGATAAAGCCAAAAAGCATCCGCCAACTCCTGGACAGTCTATGGTGCAACGTGGCATTGGTGGATGGAGCGAGACATGATGTCCAAGATGTGCTCAATTGGATTCTGGTCTGGGGAATGAGCAGGCCAGTCCATAGCATCAATGCTTTCATCTTGCAGGAACCCAGGGCCAACAGCACCAGCATATGGTCTCACAAGTCGGTCTAAGGTAGTTCATCTCGGTACCTAATGACAGTCAGGCTACCTCTGGCGAGCACATGGAAGGCTGAACATTCTCCACAGCGTCTCCAGACTGTCATGTCTGTCACATGTGCTCAGCGTGAACCTGTTTTCATCAGTGAAGAGCACAGGGAGCCAGAGGCAGATTTGCCAATCTTGAAGTTCTCTGGCAAATGCCAAACATCTTGCACAGTGTTGGGCTGTAAGTATAACCCCCACCTGTGGATGTTGGGCCCTCATGGAGTCTGTTTCTGACCATTTGATTCCAGCTGTGTTTGATTATAGTGATTGCACTTGATTAGGAAAGCCACACACCTGTCTACCTTACAGCTCACAGTGCATGTCAGAGCAAATGAGAATCATGAGGTCAAAGGAATTGCCTGAAGAGCTCAGAGACAGAATTGTGGCAAGGCATAGATCTGGCCAAGATTACAAAAAAATTATTTTGCCCTTAAGGTTCCTAAAAGCACAGTGGCATCCATAATCCTTAAATAAAAGACATTTGGGATGACCAGAAACCTTCCTAGAGCTGGCCGTCAGGCCAAACTGAGCTATCGGGGGAGGAGAGCTTTGGTGAGAGAGGTAAAGAAGAACCTAAAGATGCAGTCGGGGGATGGGAGAGAGTTGTAGTAAGTCAATCATCACTGCAGCCCCCCACCAGTCAAGGCTTTTCTGGTAGAGTGGCCAGATGGAAGCCTCTCCTCAGTGCAAGGCACATGAAAGCCTGCATGTAGTTTGCTAAAAGACACCTGAAGGAGTCCAAGATGGTGAGAAATAAGATTCTCTGGTCTGATGAGACGAAGATAGAACTTGTTGGCCTTAATTCTAAGCGGTTTGTGTGGGGAAACCAGGCACTGCTCATTACCTGTCCAATACAGTCCCAACAGTGAAGCAGGGTGGTGGCAGCATCATGCTGTGTGGGTGTTTTTCAGCTGCAGGGACAGGACGACTGGTTGCAATCGAGGGAAAGATATTTGCGGCCAAGTACAGGAATATCCTGGCCGAAAACCTTCTCCATAGTGCTCAGGACCTCAGACTGAATCGAAGGTTTACCTTCCAACAAGAAAATGACCGTAAGCACACAGCTAAAATAACTAAGGAGTGGCTTCACAACTCAGTGACTGTTCTTGAATGGCCCAGCCAGAGCCCTGACTTAAACCTAATTGACCATCTCTGGAGAGACCTAAAAATGGCTGTCCACCTACGTCTACCTTCCAACCTGACAGAACTGGAGAGGATCTGCAAGGAGAAATGGCAGATTTCTCAAAAAGACTCATGGCTGTATTAGATCAAAATGTGGAGGTGTCAAATCATCTTCCTAGGGTGTTCCAAGCACATCCAAGGGCTGACAACATAACATAAACAGGGTTAGTGCAATTCACTGCCCTCTGGGCCCCAGGTACAGGATCACAGTTCGGGGGAATAGCTGAGGGCAACCTCCCTCTCTCATTCTTCCTTGGGTACAGCCTCAGCAATGGCATTCTCTTCTTCTCTCTGGGGCCGCCGCTCTCCCAGCATTCACCACCGTCGTTGCTCTGGTTATGGAACGGGCACTCATCCTGCCTCACAATGCCAGCCTCTCTCACTAAGTCCTCATCCGGTCTCCACGCAGGGCTGGTGTTGCAACTGTCACAGTGAGCATGTGCATGATATCTCTCTAAGGCCGCCACTTTCCCAGCACTCACCCCCATCACAGCTCTGGCCATGGAATGAGTAGGTACCCGTCTCACCCCACAGTGTGCATGCTGTCTCTGCTACTCGGTTGTTCACATTTCCTTCTTTCCTTTTCAGAGTGCAGTCTTTAGAGGCCCCACTCACCGGCTGCCGCATTCTGGGTGCAGACACCCGTGCCTTCACCTTCTTGATATGGCTACTCCCTCTTGGCTTTCTTTCTCTCACCCCTGTTTCTGTACCTCCTTTGTGTTACTGTGACATTTTGAAGTAGTCCTCTTCTCCATAGAGGATTTCTTGTATTGCTTTCTGGGCAGCTTTTATGGGGCTGGAACACCATGCTAATGAGGCCCAGACTCACTTACAGTATCAAGACGGGATCTCCTGATGGCCCCATGTGTGTCTTTCTCTGCCGACGCAGCTTCAGCTCGGACAGTGATCGCTGTCCATGGCACTTATCACGCTCAGCCTCTTTGGGTCTCTGTCTCCTGTCGCTGTCCGTGGTGCTGTAGGTGGTGCTTTCTTACTCCTCCAGTATTGTATAGGTTTGTACTGGGTTGACAGAGTTGTGGGTAATGCAATACAGTTGCTGGGGTTCAGTAGCATCAACAGCCAACTGACTGCATTCCAGGTTATATTCAGCATGAACAGGGACCCACGTTTAGCGACCCAAATATGGATAAATGCATACACTGGACATGAGGACAAGAGGCAAGGTTGACAGCTTAATGAGACAAATAACATGTAAGAAAATCTGTAGCTTTTCATGGTGAGAGGTTGGCGAGATAATGGTGAGGAGGCTGAGCCAACAGAGTTTGACTGTATATATATATATATATATTATACAATACAATATACAGCTGTACAGTATATAAATATTACATGGTACTAGTTATGTTCAAGACAAATGTCCCTATATTACAAATAATGTACGGTAATAGTAAATCCTGAAACCTAATGGCATAATACAGACTGGATACATATAACACCTGCTATCTAAATTCTACACACACCACATGCTTCAGTAATCATGAATTATTCTTTTGGGTTTATCCATTTTTGTAGTGTTTCAGCAGTGTAGCTGGGACAGGGAAAAAGTGTAACTAAAAGGCTCATTGGAATTCCTCAAGTAACTTCATGGGGGAGCTGAAGTGAAGCAAACAATAATTAATTGAAGAGTAATGGCCACATCCTGACACACAAGTCTCAATTTTACATCAACTGGAGTGGGTCAAAACAGGGCTGCAACCTTAGTAAGAGTGTGAATTACACACATGGGGTATTAAATATATATATTATATATGTTATGTTATGTTATGTTATGTAATGTTATGTTATGTTATGTTATGTTATGTTATGTTATGTTATGTTATGTTATGTTATGTTATGTTATTTATTTATTTATTAATTAATTGTTTTGCTATTTCTTTTACAGAGGGAGTGGTCTGTTCCAGATGTAAGAGTATTGAAAAACAAGAAGAAGAAAAAATGACAGAAGAAAGCAAAGCATGTATATGTAAGCACTGTTCTATCTCAAGCAATTACACTGCACAACTATATCTGTGTTCATGGCAAAATCTATAGGAAACAGACATCTCTCCTAGAACATAAGTGTTCCTAACTGGCTCTTGCCTTTAGGAAAGAGATTTAATTGGTGTAAAGATTCTGCATTTAATTAAATAATTATTAAATAATAATCTTTTCTCTGTGTTTCTATTTTTGAAAGGGTATATTGATATTGATTGATTTGACACACCTACAACACACCTAACAAATTTATACCAGAGCAAAATAAGAGTGAAAAGTTTATTAAAAATTCAAGTAACACCATTTTGAAACATTTCACAATAAGCAGATAAGCTGGTGATCATGACTGAGTATTAAAGGAGCATCGACCAAAGGTTCAGTCTCTGGAAGCAAAGATGGGCTGTGGTTTCCTACTCTGGGCCAAACGTCATGAGCGAATTGTCAACCAGTTCAAAATGAAGACCTTTCAACATGAGAATATATAGAATTATAGTCTTTCATCATGTAAAGTACATAATACTGTGAAAGATTCAGATAATTCAGCAGAATTTCAGTCCCTGTATGGCAAGGCTGGAAACTTCCAAGAACTCCAAAGACCCTGCATAATAAGATATTCTACTGTGATAAGGCTGAGGAGGATTTCAGAAATCCAATGTCACTTAACATGATATGTATCTGCATCAAAAAATGCAGCCTGAAACTCTATTAACATAACTGGAGAAACACAACTGAAATCTCTGGACCTGAGCTCATCTCATGAACTGAAAAATGCGTTGTGGTTTGCGTCCACCTTTTTTATTTTGTAAAACATGGACTTCAAGCTCCTTATGCCAGAACTTATACTGACCATCCAGACAGCAACCAGCAGAACTGCAACAGTTAGTATCCTCAGTTCCTAAATTATTAAATGGTCTAAGTTAAATGAAAGCTAAGGTAACACACTGATAAACCTGTAGTTTTTTTGTTTGTTTGTTTGTTTGTTTGTTTGTTTGTTTGTTTGTTTGTTTGTTTTTTCAGTGTACTACAGGTTCCAAATTTTACATTTGTTTATGTTCCCAAAATAAATTTGAATTGATTGGTGAAAACATTGAATAAGTCTTTTTTCAGGACCATTTTTACATTTCCCTGATCAAGCATACACGGTTTAATTCACCAGTGCCAGATGTACATGCTTTGAATATAATTAAATCTACTTTTATTTGCAATCTACATCTTCATATACTTCCTTCACAAATCTGCAAAGCTTACCAGTACACTATTAAAATCATTTGTCATCCCAGCCTAAAGATTCTTGTCATGTTGTGACAAGCAACCTAATTGGTCATACTCAATTTCCGTAATTACTTTGAATGAAAGAATTCAAAATATGTTTTTATATAGGAGAACAAACATAATGTTACATAAATTCAAACTTCAAAAACACTTAAACTTCTATATGTGATATATTGTTCTCACAAAGGATCTGTTAAAAGCAGATAAGTCAGTGTAACTACAAAGATGCAAAAATCTGCTTTTGAGGAATTCAGCTTAATCTAAAGTAGATTTGGCACCGGTGTCGCCTTGAACCCTGAACAGATGTGTTATCGACCACACAGGAAAGAGGATGTCTCTGTTAGTTTAAAGCAGGATTTAAGTAAACTCTGAAACAGTGCTTATTGCTCAGTTATCCACTTTTGCTGTAATGAAAAGCATGTCCTGAATCTGTCATGGGAGATTAGATGAATGTGATTACTGTTGTCCTTTTGCCAAAGGAGATTTCTATCCAACAGGATTTCAGTCAAACTGCCTGGATTTGTATTCTCTCTATTTTATTTTTTTTTTGTGAAGGAACATTAAAAAGAGGTTGGATGGGTGATAAAGAGTTGAAAAAACAGATGTCATCAAATTACAGTTAAAAAAGAAAAAAAGGACTCAATTGCATAGAGTCAGTGATGCTTACTTATCAAAGTCACAGCAATAAGTCTCTTTGTAAGCAATTTAATCACAGGTTTTATTTGCTTTATATGCTTCTGCAGTAATGTAGTCTTGTAACCTTTTGTATGTTTAGTATGCTTGGCCATGCAGGATGTAGTGACATCACCTGTGTCTTCATGAGGCAGCTCTCCAGGAGAACTCATTGTGCACTTTCTGTCCAGAAGAAATTTTATGCTTCACCATACTTTAGTGACACATATAAACTATGCCTATTTGCAGTAAATGCACAAATGCACCGTTCTTGGTGTGTAGAGCTTGGCCTACAGAAAAAAACAATATTTTATATGATATTTCCCAGCTGACTGTGGGCCAGAGCAGAGCACACCCTGGATAGGAGCCCAACCCATCGCCAGGCGACACCTAGACAGATCATTCACACACACACAGCCATAGTATGGACAATTTAGAACCGCCAGTTAACCTAGACAGTGGACAGTGGGAGGAAACTCATGTGAACATGTGGAGAACTTGCAAACTCATACATAAAGACATCTGTGGCTGACCAGGGTGTCAAACCCAGGACCTTTTTGTTGTGAGGTGATGCTTTTCTCTCTCTCTCTCTCGCTCTCTTACTCTCTCTTTCTCTCTCTCTCTTTCTCTCTTTTTCATTTTTTGGGATGTAGCAATATTAAAGTGAATATATATATATATATATATAAGTAAGAAGAAGCCATCTTTCAATTCTGTACAACTGAACCACTGCTCAGTACTCTAGGTGGACTAAAGGCTGTGTTCAGATGAATCCACCATTCAGCATGTTTTTGGACTTCGAGTTATCTGTTCCAAAGACTAAATGGACCATGCACACTGTTATCAGTGTAAGGTGCAACATCTGTCATGGTATTGGTGGGGCATAGGTGCTCACAACATGGGTGTGAAGGCCTTGTTGATATGGAGACATATTTTGGGATTTTAGAAAGATGTAGTCTAACATATTTCCCCAGGAATCTATCTATTTCAGCCAGGATTCATTCTGCAATGGGACAGGAATAATGTAATCAGAGCATTGTGGTACCATCTATTTGAGCTTATCTTTGAAAATAGGATTGTCACACATTATAGGTTTATTACTTCAATGGTTCAATTATGCATTTCCAAGACTTTTTGCTTTTGGCTCTTGTACTTGGTTCTCCTGTCCTTCTGAGAATATCACGTATCAGAATTGCATGTCTTATTTTTTGTTTTAAATATTCAAGTCAGCTTTACGTGTAATGATGCAACAAATCTGCTAATGGCATTTCTGATATCCCTGACACAGAAGCTTCACAAATTTGACATGGAAAGGCAATTTTAAAAGCATTTTTCTACAATTTAGGTTCAGTTATAACATAAATAAATCTTTCATCAATACTACGTAAGCAAAACTGAGAAAAACTGTCCTTTTCTCTGAAGGTGCCCAGTGAGATGAATGACTCACTTTAAGCACTGCAGCTAGTTCGATGTGTTTGATGAATGGCCTGATGAAATTTTAATGCAACATCCTCATTAGAGCCATATCTGGCGCATAAAGAGGCTGCGGTAATGTCAAAACGTTCATTTCTTTTACCAAGGCACTGGTGGTTTAAAACTCATCGTGGGCGTGGCCACAACATCCGCCATGTTTGGTGATTGCAAAGGGGGAAAGAGAGCCCGCTTAATTAGCTTCATTTGAGGAATTATTAAGCGCTAATATAATGGTGTGATTCATCTCTCCCACCATCTGGTCCAGGAAAAGTGCTTCTCTGGTGCTGATTGCTTTCCCTGGTGCAGTGTGGAGGTAATAGGCTGTTCAAAGGCTGTTCCGCCATGGACAGCTGAACAGAGGTGGGCCTGGAGCAGCTGGGGTTCAGGCTCGCACCAGATGCCTGTCATGCTAGCACCCTCACTAGCAAGCCCATCTTGGATAATGTGCTTATGTTGGGGGAATATAATCATTAAGTCTTTAAATATCTGTCAAGTGGAAGACATGAATAAAGGGTGGCAGGATGGTTGCTGCATGTAAGCATTTTAACATATTAAAGCAACGTAATCACGACACTCTACAGTTAAAGGTTTACATTTAGACAAACAGTGACATATATGCACCATTTACTTTTATGTCATGACTATAAACTTGGTAACACTGAAGGACAGTGTTCATTAGACTAAATAACACCTACATAAACATTTTTAAAGCCTTATTTCAAGAATTTGTTGTAACACTAGTTGGTGAAGCAATATTTGAATTAACTAAAGAAGCATTTATGACAACCCTTCATCAACCCTTTATGATAAGCCTTTACAGTTGTTGATGTAGGTTTATATCGCTTGAAAGCCTTATGTAGATCATTTGTAAATACTGCCCTATAACAAAGCACTACCATACAAGTTTTATACTGTGACAATTTTCTAGCTTGGATACATTTACATTTACATTCAAGTGGCTTGATTGTGGTTGCAGGTAGACAAGTCAGCAGTGAATTGCATTAGTCCAGATGAGAGAAAACAAGTGCCTGGACTAGGAGCTGTGTGGACTATTCTGGAAGGTAAGGCCTGATCGTGTGGATGTTGTACAGGGTGAATCTACAGGATCTTGATATAGCTGCGATGTGGTCCTTGAAGGTCAACTGGTCATCAAAGATCACCCCAAGGCTCTTTGCAGTGCTGGTCGACGTAATGACTGACGGGCCGAGCTGGATAGAGATGCTGTGATGTATTGTTGGGTTGGCAGGGACGAGGAGGAGCTCAGGCTTTGATAGGTTGAGCTGAAGGTGACAATCCTTCATCCAACATGCAATGTCTTCGAGGCATGCTGTGATTCTGGAGGACACTGTGTTATCATCTGGTGGGAAAAAAAGGTACAATTGCATATTGTCAGCATAACAATGGTAAGAGAAGCAGTAAGAATGAATTACTTTGCCAAGGGACATAGTATACAGTGAAAAGAGAAGAGGTCCAAGCACAGATCCTTGAGGAACGCCCGTGGTCATCTGGAGAGGAGACGATACTTCACCTCTCCAGGATACCTCATATGATCTACCTGTGAGGTAAAATCTAAAGCATTTAAGTACTTCACTGGTGATTCCAAGACCGGAGAGGGTGGAGAGAAGGAGACGGTGGTTGACTGTGTCGAACGCTGCTGATAAATCAAGTAGTATGAAAACTGATGATTTAGATGTTGGATAAGAGATGGAGACTGACCTAGGTTTAATGCTCAAATTGCACTACTGCCGGTCACTTTATTAAAGCTCTTAAAAGTATTTGTTAAGCAAGTGCGCCCCCAACTGGTGTAACCCACCCAGAGCAATCAGACATCAGAATACCATTGCTTAGCTGGGCGAACTCACCGCTTAAGCCACTACTCAGCATAGTTCAGTCAGTGAGGGTGAGCTCATCTATTACCCCATATCTACACAAAACCAGCCCCAAATAACCCAAATTTATCCCAAAAAACACATACACAAATTATTCCCCAAACAATAACACAATAAAACCTACAGAACACAGTCCACACACACAAACACAGTTACCCAGGGGGCCTTTTGGCGTAAGTGCCTCACCCCTCCCAGCCTACAATATGTTTAAAAATCATAATAAATCAATAATGTACTTGACATAAGTGAAAAGTATTTTGTTAATAGGGGCTATAATAGTCGTAAATTGCAAAAGATGTTTGTTTTGTTTGAGTTTTGCATGTTTGCCAAAAAACTACAGCTCATAAGGTTGCAGCTCAGTCAGTCAATCTTTCAATGCAAATGATTTCTTTTCATGTTATATTTCCACACTAATAAATAATTATTTCTAGTTACTATCTTAGTGCTGTTTGTTACAGCAACAATGCACAAGTACATCAGAAAATTGCTTAGATACTTTAGTCATTCCAGAAAGGTTATTTTAAAACTTTTCTTTGTTACTGTTTAATGTATATTTGTAGTATACTATGTCATTCATAAACCTGTTATGAATTCCCTCATTGCCTTAGAATTGACATTCATGTATGCCTTAGGCACAAAGAATCACAAGTGCACAGATACACTGTGTGAAACAGATCAGCATTATGTCCACTTTTGACAGAACTGTCAAAAAAATGTTCAGCAGAGCAGCAACTAGCATTATTCATCAAATCGCTACCCATGCCCTCACCCTCAGAGCCCTCAGCATGTGACATGAGGATCTGGGGGTCTAATTTAGAGTGGTGAGTAATTACAGACACTGGATGTCATTGTGCAGATGATGCGTGGCTGAGGCCAGTTCTCCTCTTTGATAGTAACCAGCTCCCCTCACAATTAAATGGCTGGCGGCACACGAGGGAGGCCTCTTTTCACACAAACAAATTATCTAGAACTATTCCTGTTCCTTAAACTCACGATGCATGAAGCACATTACCTGTGATTCCAGTCCAGAGGCCCAATTAAAACTGCACAGAGCTTGCACTTCATTACCTGGGCTCTAGGCGATTTTTGGGCCATTAAGCTCCTACTTGTGTCACTGGAAATGTTTTAGAGGTGAACATCTGGAGGTTATGAGACAGAGCATGAAATGAAATGTCTCTGCCTTCTCTCATTGCCTCTTGTCCTGAGAGGCCAAGGATAATGAAATGTAATGCCATAAACTGAGTGTCATAAGATAAAGATCTTGGCAGCCCCTACTCAAATCTAGTCTCTGTGTTGTATACTGTGCTGACTGTGTGATGAGGAAAGGGTAGAACGTTTGTGAAGTACTGGTCACTTGGTTAGGGTAAGATGCGAATAGTATTAAGGGGACAAGGCATTGCTAGTCAATTGCGGAGCCCTGCCTATCAAAATAAACTACAATGCATGTGAGACCATGCAGTAAATGCAAGTGAACCATGAGCCACAGAAAACACTGGAGTACTGATGGAGCCAATCATCCATCCCACTGTGGCGTTTGGCAGTTGATTGACATACAGTACAGCCAATCCAGCATCATCTTTCCTGACAAGCGTCACCGCACATGCTTGATCAACCGCACACTAGTGCAAAAGTCTCCTAGTTAACAGTTTATTTACTTCTAAAGAAAGGGAGTAAAAACGAGTGGGGGACCTGGCCCAAGTAAGAAACCAAAATCAGACTGTTCATTAAAAAGTACAACACTGACTACACACGGAAAAGCGAGGGGATTATTTCTGGACTTTGCAGCTCTGGCTTTTGATGGTCAAAAATGTACATCACTGCATTGAGCCAAACATGTTCATGTTGCTATGCAAGGTAAACAAAGTAGCTCATTTTGACTTGGTCATTTGAAAAGTAGCTTGTAAGCCAAAAAAGTGTGGGCACTCCTGGTCTAATGTTTCAATAATAAAAGCTGTAGATAAATATCATCATGGTCAAGTACTTTGTAAAGTGCGTTCCATTTGTTCTTATCATTGTATCTTTGTTTTTCTTTGTCCTTAGGTAAACGTCGACTTTTTCAACTGAATCAACCCCACACTCACAATATATCTGTTCTGGTTGCACCTTTAACAGAGGTTCTGAAGATGTACCTCCCTGGAGAGTTCATATCCAACACACCTAGTATTCAGGTATTCACTTTGTATTCACTCTTGTATTTAGACCCCCCTGAGGGCCAGGTGTGTTAGGTTAGGGTTCTGCAGGTTGGTAGAGATGAGAGACCCTGACCTAGAGACTGTGGTCTTTGTACATTTTAAATGGTAACCACATTGAACAGTGTAGTAGGGTGATGAATCACCATACAGCATCTTTAAACCTCCAAGACAGAAACATTTATGATTGTGTCACTCACTGTCATCTTTATTTACTGCAGAGTAAAAGGCATCTGCATCTGATACATCATACAGAGAGTAAGACACCTGAATAACCTCTCTGACTCATTTTCCCATAGCTCCAAAACGTTGTGTGCTAGTAAGACCGTCTTTCACTGTGAAAACAGTAAGAATGATCCATAGCTGACGGCCTCTTTCTATATTGTATCAAAATACCCCCTTTGCAATGTCTCTGTAACTGAGTTTTCTCTTATACAGGCGAACGTTCATTGCTCGAAGAACTGTATAAATATATTTCTTTAATTCATGTTAGTTTTAATAATGTACTTTTTTTCTATGTTAAATGTCTCTTTCCTCTAGTAAATCCACACTCAGTTAAAGTCAGCCTTAGGCCAATTTCAAGAAGTCTTCATTAATCAATATTTTTAGCAGAGATCCAAATTAAATCTTTCATCAACTATTGACTCAGCACTTTTCAATGTTCCATAGGTAAAACTGGAGGCAAGTAATACTAAATAAATAAATACATACTAAAAGAATATATATATATTTTAATAATTTTTTATTATTATTTTTTTTGCGTGTATTAACTTTAATCTTATGACTTAGGTTTATGACTTATGATTTAGGTTTGACTGTGGAATTAATGCCAGCATTTCAAAATCTTTGAATTACTCTTGTGTTGCAGCCGTGCAATACCGTAACCTTACAGTATTTCAGTCTATAGTCTCAAATAATTTTTTGTTCTTCACTCTGCAGTGTAATAATACAAAGAAATCCCTCGCCAAAATAAAAAGTTTTATAACAAATCTACAATCTACACAATCTTTTCTGGATTTTCTTTTTCATATATTGTATCTCTCACGGTTAAAATAAACCTACCATTAAAATTATAGACTGTTCATTTCTTTGTCAGTGGGCAAACTTACAAAATCAGCAAGGGGTCATATAATTATTTCCTTCATTCTTAAAGAACCTGATCAATGACTACTACAATTTTATTTATATTATTGGGATTGTACAACCCCAATTCCAAAAAGGTTGGGACACTGTGTATGTGTATGTATGTAAAATGTACAATAGAACATTTTAAGAACAAAAATCTTTGGCTACAGCAATAATCTTCTCAATAAGTTGGGGCCTAGCCATGTTTACCTCTTCTTGTAGAAGCAGTCCATAAACATCTAGGAACTGAGGAGACCAGTTGCTGAACTTTGGGGAGAGGAATGTTTTTTTCTAATTTGTCTAATATAGCATATAGAATATATATGCGATATCACATATAATATATTGTCTAATATAGCATTCTAACTGCTCAATAATTCTGGGTCTTCATGATGCACAAATTGTTCATAGTTGGTGAAAGGTCTGGACTGCAAGCAGGCCCGTTCAGCACCTAGACTCTTAAAAGCCATGCTGTTGTAATAGATTCAGTATGCAGCTAACATTGTTTGGCTGAAATATAACAAGGTCTTCGTTGGAAATGATGGATGGTAGCATATGTTGCTTTAAAACCTCTATATACATTTCAGCATTAATGGTGCCTTTCCAGATGTGCAAGTTGCCAATTCCATAGGCAGAAATACACCCCCATACTCTTAGAGATGCAGGCTTTTGAACTGAGCACTGCTAACACTCTGAATTGTCCTTCTCTCTTCTTTAGTCTGACCACAGAACAGTTTTCCACTTCCATGATTTCATGTAGTAATAATCATATAAATATAGTACATGCCTTGCTTTCAACATTTTATATGATTTATTTTTCTATATTAAGTTAAATGAGAGTTCAGGATCTTTGCAGATCGTTGTGTTATGTTTTATTTACATTTTACACAATGTCTCATCTTTTTTTGAATAACTTTTCTGCATTCATCATTGCCAAGAGAAATATTAATATTTTGTGTTGAATACAGATAAAGTCACTACATAAACAAGTAATTCAGCTTTTAAATTTATTTTTTCTCTGATTTGAAGTACAGCTAAAAAGTGCAGCATTTCACGTGACTCCCTTAACAGAGCAAGGTACTAATAATGGCAGTGTTAGCATTCTTTCTCCAGGTATCTTCATTTTATAGCAGTGGCATTCCTTCCTGGATGGATTATCATACAGTCACCACAACAAAATTTGTCCTCTGCATTTAACCCATCACACGTGCACACGTGGAGCAGCGGGCAGCTATCAACAGCGCCCGGGGAGCAGTGAAGTGGGGACGGTACCTTGCAAAGTCCTAATCACTAGGCCACCACTGCCCCTTTTTCGGTCTGTCAGGGGCTGGTGTTACTTTAAATCCAATTCTTACTAAAAACTACTGCTCAAATTTCCACAGTATTTTTCTGCTGAATGGAGTCTTGATCAAGGAAAATGCAAAAAAACAATATCAGAGAAGTTAAGAAGGTAAGACTGACTTAGAGAGACACATGCTGCCATTAAGACAATGCTTTTTTAAAAAGTGTGTGTGCTTGTCCTGCAAGCAGTTCAGATCTGTCTACTACTGAAAATGCATGGTGCAATTAGTATCCTTGGCTTTTATATAAATAAAAGGAAAGTTGATAAAACACTGTGTCAAACACAACTCTCTCACAACTTGTTTGTGTTTTTTTGTGTACAAAATCAATTTTAGTTACGTAGTGAACATATTTGATATTTTTCTTTTTTCAGTTGGATTTGAATATTTTGCCAATAAAAATATAAAATGTTCCAATGTTTTGCAGCAATAAAAAAACATTTAGTTAGTGAATGACAAAATTGCATAATGTTGAGATAAAGTTGTATATAATCTCTGGAAGCTACAATTAGCCTACCATTCCTACCATTCCATTTTCAAAAATGGATACTTTAATTAAAGAATCTTGGAAAGGTATATTCTGAACACCAATAGCTTCACCTAAATATCAGATATCAGTTATTATCTCCTCATCTCTCTGTATACTGTTCTGCATATAGCAGAGATGGCAAAGTTTACTTTGACTTTGACTTGATAAGTTGGGAAGCATTTTGTTTTCCTGGAAGTTGTGTTGGAAGTGAGTTTGGAAAATAGAGAAAGTCTCCATAGAGAAAAAATCTTAGATGCAGAGTTCCCAATCTGGGCATGGCACTGACGAGAAAATAACATGACTGTTTGTATGACATTTTCATGATGCATCCTGGGTATTGCAGTGAGAGAAGGAGGAAAACACAATACAAAACTGAATAAATTCTGTCAAACCTATAAAACTGAAAGACATAATGCAACTCAACAATGCAACTAAGGTATGTTACATAAGAAATAACACTACAGAATAGTTTCATGCCCCATAGGAAAGAGTTAAAATCAATCTTACACGCGTATAAGATTTTAAAGTTTTGTCTTACTCTGTATGTCTTTATAAACCACATGGGGTATCATAAAAGCCTTCTTATAAGCAAGAGATTCATATAAAATCTCTAAAATGCAGAAGGTTATATCAAACCTTTGTGTTCTATAGTAGCTGTGTCAAATCCTATAAGAGTGAGTTTCCCAGCTCTTCTCCTGATGGCCCTCTGCTTTTTGTATAATAGTGTTTTCCATGCCCTCAACACAACTGATCTTCCTAATCAGCTAATTAATAAACAAAAATGTGCAGACAATGTAGGTTTCAGGAGTTGGGAAACTGTGCTGTGAGATACCAGTTTAGTATTTAAAAATAAACTACATCCATATTGTTACAGAAGATACCAAAACAGTATTTTAGTATAAAATATAGTATAAAAGTATATTTGTGTTTTTTATTAAAGTTTTTTTCTGGTTAACCATTCAATTTTCTGTCAAAGTAATCCCCTCACTTTTTTCATTTCTCTCCACATGATGAACACAGTGTAAATGTATGTTTCCTGCAGATGGATTTCCTGCACTTGGTTTTAAAGTATTGTTGAGAGAGGCAGACCAGGCACCTTTTCACTTGTTCCCATTATCAATACCCTCTGGAACCATTGCTTGTAGATTACCTGAGGGTTTGGATATGTCAGCTTGAACTTTTTGGACAATGACTGCAGCTGTCAGGGATTGAGATGGCTGGGCTCACCTCTGGATCTTGGGAATAATGTGTGCTGTGCCAAGCTCCTCCAGGAAATTCAGAAATCTGTGCAATTCTCTGTCTTTCCATTGTTGGTTGATTTTAGTACAGAGGACAGACACTGGCAGCTATTTGTTTCTGAATGGTTTCATATTTCTTCTTATACTTTGAGATGCAAGAACACTTGCTGAGAAGAGAATGCACATTTTCAGGAATGCAGTTCAGTGCAGCTCACTTGAATATTCTTGCTTGTTTTTTTTTCTATTTCTTCCTCATATGAACAGCTGTGTCTTTTGTATATCAGTGCTAAGGCTGGATGTTGTGACGTTTCCTCACCTTACAGTATGTTATGACATTGTAGCTCTTTACTCATGTCCAGCACCACCCACATTCCCACTCATTCTTCTTGGATCCTCCTTTACGTATGTGCATACACTTGCATATCTAATGCATCTTTTTATTTAGCATTACACACTGCCCAAATTGAGGAGAAGATATATGAGGAAATATCTTGCAGAACGTTTGGTATTTACTGACAGAATGTTTACCCATTTGTCCTGCACTTCCCTGGTTGCAGCTAACTTGTCTCTCCTACGTTGGCTAGGTCTGGTATCATAACTATTAAGTCAAATTAAACTAGCTATGCTTTCAGGGGCATTATTGCTCTAAATATGGTCCTGCTGGTGTCTTGATTTCATAGCATTCTTCATTTGACTTCAGATCAACTAATATCAGCATTTGAAGTCAGCATTACCCAGTGGCTCCCATTTCTCATGTCTCCCCTCTACTTTGGTGGTGTCCAGTATAATCTTCTGAATTGTTTGCAGCCTGAAGAGCTCTAAAGATGACTGTCTGTCAGTGACTCGAGTGACAGCAAATCATGTTGGCCCTGGAGCCATTTAATTTACATTGGAAGCAGAAAATCTGCCTTGGCTTTGTAGTGATGAAGGTGACCACACTTTTTCATTATATTTAGATTTTCATGACCCAGCTCCTCTCAATGGCAGCTCTGTTCCATTGTCTTAATCTAATGGAGCTAAATCTAATGCCAGACTCATCCTCTGAATTCTCTTCATGTGAAGAAGTGCCAACATCTGTCTCTCCAACTACATTGTGCTTAGCATCTTAAGCATCTTTTGTCTCTGAAACATCTTCCTGTATTTCAGTGTCAGGGTTCCAAATCTGTGATAAGATTTTCTGGATTGTTTTGGAGAATTTTTTATTTCTTTTTGTGCATCGTTGTCATTTGCAGTACTGTGAAATGTGTATAAATTATTCATTTTTACCCCGTCAGGGCAATCAAATCAGAACAGTTATAATAATAATATGCATTAAATACATAGTTTTATTTTATGTCTCTAAAATCTCTGGGCATGAATGCCATGGTCAAAAGGACCTACAACATCCTCTATGTGTACCAATGTTGAACAGACTTTGCATGTACAGTTGATATTGAGGTCAGGAGACTGCGATGGCCACTCCAGAACCTTGACAGGTCGACTTGTTTTGGATCATTGTCATGTTGGAATGTCCAATTTCGTCCCATGTGCAGCTTCTTGGCTGATAAGCGCAAATTGTCCTCCAGTATGTTTTTGATAACCTACTGCATTCACCTTGATATAAATTCTGAGCAAATTTCCTGTGCCTTTGCAGCTCACACATCCCCAAAACATCAGCGATCCACCACCATGTTTCACAGTAGAAATTGTATACCTTTCATCATAGGCCTTGTTGACTCCTCTCCAAATGTAGCATTTATGGTTGTAGCCAAAAAGTTAAATTTTAGTCTCATCACTCCAAATGACTTTGTGCCAATAGGTTTGACGCTTGTCTCTGTGCTGTTTGATAGATTGTAAGGAGGACACTTTCTGGCACTTGCATAGTAATGGCTTTCTTCTGGCAACTTGACCATGCAGCCCATCATTCTTCAAGTTCCTCCATATTGTGGATTTTGAATCAAATTTTTTCAGAAACTTATTTGTGGGTTTTTCTTTGCATCTCAAACAATTTTCCTGCCAATTGTGACTGAAATTTTAGTTGGTCTACCTGACCGAGGTTTGGTTTCACCAGAACCCCTAATTTTCCACTTCTAAATTAGAGTTTGAACACTACTGATTGCATTCAACTACCTTGCAGTGCAGCACTGGATGAAAGATGCAAGGGTCTGTCAGGAGTCCAGAAACTCATTGACGTCTTATACTCACCCACTAATTACAAGCAAACAGATCACAGATGAAGATGGTTTCTTTAATAGTCATTCAAACCTGTTTGTGTCAAGTCGTGTGCATGTTATTAGGTTATTAGGGTATGTAAATTTTTGATCAGGGTCATTTGGGTAGTTGCTGTTGTCAAGTAAACACAGTTGTTTGACAATAAATGACTTCAGCCAACCACTAACCATGAGTGAAAGTAATGTTTTTTTGTTTATCATTCATATTCTCTGACAAATGGCCAATAAATCCTGAATTCTGTCAGGGTATGGAAAGCGTCCCTGTAAAATGTCCCTGATTTAGGAAAATATAGGTAGAATTTAGATTCTAAAGGAACAAAATTGGAAAAGGAACAAATGTACCCATGTTTCATTATTTAATTTATTTATTTATATATTTTCCAAACCGCTCATTCAGTTAGGGCCATGGGTAAGACGAACACGATCCCAACTGACTTCAGGCCAAGGCAGAGTTCATCCTGGACAGGAGGCCACCCCATCACAGTGCCCATAATTGGAGACATAAAAAGTCTAACAGGCATTTAAACCAACCAATCATGCATTTAAAACAACCTGTGTTGTGTGGCTGCCACTAATTTTGCCAAATCAGCTCTTACTGTGGTGTATTTCGTTAGATGCTAAACACTGAATACTAGGAATGCTACACAATGATCTGAACCAGTCATGTAAGAATCACAGTTTAGATCTCTAAAGCAGTGGTCCCCAACCACCAGGCCACACACCGCTACTGGGCCGTGGAGCATTTTGAGCAAAAAATTTAAACTTTTTTTTTATGATCTCAATCCATAGCATCTAAGTATGTTTGAGACATAAACCTTGCCGGTATTCTCGATGAAAGTCATGGCAGAAAACCTTGAGATTGATACAACAGCACTGAAAACTTATCGTTTATGCGTTGCCATATCGACCAGAGTGCGTGAGGAGCAGAGGAGGACTGTTGTTAGCGCATTTCAGGAAGACGTTGCTAATAAAGTTACATAATTACACAGTGGATTTACATTTATGATTATATTTACAAAATACCAGTTTTACACAGCTCGTATCATTTTATTTTGTTGCTTTTATCCACGAGACCTTAAATGCTGGTTTGCGAAAATATTGTCTGACATTAAACCAGTCCGTGCCATGAAAATGCTGGGGACCAACCTTACAGAACCTTACACTTGCCGTTTTTCCTGCTTCCAACTTCAAAGATTGACTGTTTATTAGCTACTTGAAATATCCCACACCCTCACTGGTACCATTGTAATGAAATAATCAATAATTCACTTCACATGTCAGTGGTTTTAATGATCTGTGTATATGGACAATAATACTCATAATCTCTCAAATGTTTCATTCTTTATAGTCTAAAAATAAAGCTTCTTAGTACAGCTGAGGACATCAATATAGCCTCACCCATCATCTGTGCTGAATGCTGTGTGTTTTCATTACCAGTTCAGAGTTACTGTGTATATTTGTATATTTTGAATTGTCATCATCTCCATATTTCTTTTTACATGCCTGCGTTGTCACATATGTCGTAAATTCAGAGAATATGATGATGAGGTTAATACTTAGTCAAGAACTAACATTATGTAGCATGGGCAAACAAGTGTAGAGATGACCATCCCTTCTTCATCTCAGTAACAGATGTATTAATATGAATGTCTATACATGTGAAACCTTTCATGATGGAGGTGGAAAGAGGTGCACTTATTATCAGGACAGTATTTATTCTGTAAAAAAAGCATTGGAGGAAGAATAAAAAGAGTGTCCAGTTTGTACATTTTTAAAATGCTGTTTAAAGTATTACATTTATCTCTTCCTGGTTTAAAACTTAAAATATAAAAATTTAAATTAATTTTTATCACTTTTAATATAAACAGAAAATGTTTCATGGTCTGTCTTTGATTTTGTTCATGGTGTTTCTCAAGAAGATTATGGTGATGTTGGCCAATGCTGAAATGAAAACTACATGCTGAAGAGCATCGCTAAACTGCCTTTCCGTTCTTGCCTCACAGTGTGTGCTGTCTAGTTGTGCTTGTGCTGAGGAGAAAACAACTGTCACAACAGGTACAAGATCAGAATGTGAATCAATGTTGCCATCTTGTGGAATGCTAATATTTTCTGACATGTTAGGCGCTCCAAAGGGTATCTATAACCTGTAATGTGTAATATAATGTGTAATAAACCATTATGTAAGATTAACATTAGCGCACAGGATCACATAATGAAGATGATGCAACATTAGTGATTGAGTGAAGGTAAACTTAACATTTTTAAGTTCCATTCACAGCAAGGTTCTTTAGTAAACCAAAAGTGGTCTTGTTCCAAATTTTTTTTGATAACTTTATTTCTTCTTAATCAAAATACTTACTTATATACATATCTACTGCTTTCTGATCATTTGACAGATATTTCACGCTTGCATTCAGCTCATTTCTATTGAGTTTTGAGACCTTAAGCATCATTACCATTTTTAGCTGTGAAAATGTTCCTGTGAAGTAACTTTGAAAGTTTCTCCTACCATGAGAGAAATGGCCAGAATGCTCAAGGGAATCCCACACACTTTCACATTAAAAGAGCATAGTATTTCTGCAGCTATAAAGTAACACTTTTCAAAACAGTTACATTACAGTAGCAGTTCCAAGTAGTGCTTGCCCCCACAAATCCAGCGTCAGATGCTTGTGCTGCTTCTGTGCGAGCCTCCTCTGAAGTCTTATGATCACTTTCAGAGCTGTTGTGAGTTGGCTGTACAGAGAGTCTGTAAACCGTCTGTTATCGTAGTCAAACAGTATTTAGAATCTCGCTGGAGATATGGGTGGTGTGTGTTGTATTCTGGATGATACACAGTAATCAGCTCCTTTGAGTCCCTCCTTCTAAGCTGCGGCACAACTTGCTGTGTCTTTATGTTACATCATTCTCCACATGGCACATTATTAAGCTTTTGGGAGCGAGTTGGAATAACGCCTCTTCTTCAGATTTGTCTTTGCACTGAGCTAATATTGTTACAAGAGCAGATGAATCACTTGCTGACCAGCCCAGAGTATGCTGGGCGTAACCTAATTTATGCCCCGTTTTGGAGCGCAGAGCACGTTCTTAGCATTGACAGGGCTCACATTGCTGTGATGTTTTCCTTTTGTGCGTGATTATTAATGAAGCCTGTTTGTTTTGTCAGAGACATGAGTTTCCAAAAGGAACAAAGGCAGCAGGAAGGATTCTCATGCCAATTCTCCACCAACACTGCTCTGACGTGTGGTCATCTAAAATTCCAAACAGGTGCGATGTCATGGTGATGCTTAGTTATGCCCTGGTATTAAGTGCGCCTCTACGGCTCTGTCGTAGTCTCCCATTCTGCTAGCTGAGTGTGGATAGGATGTCACTCCTGTAAATGGCGTGAAGGACATGTTTAGGGAGGCTTTGAGCTTGAAACACAATGAAAGTGGCTTTTGTGTCATAGAGGCTGCTAGTTGCTATTGCTCCACTCCATGTGACAGGACTGTGACTTCAAAGCTCTGGCAGAAGGCACTGGTGGGGTGAAAAAAAAAACCTCCCACTGGCAGTCACAGCATGCTTTTGTCCTGCTCCACAGCATCACATCCAATAGATCTGATTGGGACTAATTGCATCTTCTAATACAAGCTTGTCAGAAACACTCATTCTTTGGTAAGATTATATTCAATATGATATTATATGTATGTTTAAAGCTTTTGGGCTATGGCTATGGGATTCAACATTTAATATGATGCAATGTGGTGATGTGTCAGCAAAAAAAAGCAAACTGAACCTGTGAAAATGTAACAATACTGTAAGTGTATTTTGGTTGAGATCAAGTTTCAGTTTAATCCTTATTATTTTTATGTATTGATTTTAGATAATTCTGTATATATTTTACAGATGCATGGTTTGGATTAGATAAATAAATCCCCAAATTTACAATTTGAATTAATGGCCTTATTGGAGCTCAAGTCCCACTGTTGGATGGTGGGTGCAGCCACAGCGTAAGACCTTGGGCTGTAAGACGATGGGCTGTACAAAGAGAATTAGTGTTAATTACTCAGGGTGGTTTCTACAAAAGGTCATATTTGAGAGACATTAGATGGACAGTGCATTGGTGATACAATTTGTTTGTTTAATAGACTGTTTCAAATGACATTGTTTGATACTGCACTGGCATCGTTGCACCCAATACCAGATCATGTCTTACAACCGTTAAAACTTTTTTCTATTCCATTTTCTCCTGCAGAGTGAGCCGTAGTAATACCACACAGAGCTGTACCCTAATTATGACTTTAAAAGTTTGTTGCCCTTGAACAATTCACCACATACTTTATCATGTTCAGCATGTCCGTTTCAATTTATAGGCCTTGAGAAAACTCTAAGTTGTACTGAGCAAAGATTAATGTGTACACATGTTTGTTCTTTGCCAAGGGCGGTGTGCAGGTTAAGATCATGGAGACTCAAGCAGTGAGGTGTCTTATGAAGGTTATATGGCAACCATAGTGGAGAGGGCAGTTTACATTCAAGGACGTGGGATTTCTGTTGGGAAGGATTCGAGTAACATTTATTTTGGAACCAACATGAATATGAAATAATGAATGCATGTCTGTTGTTCATTTCTTCCCATTTTTCTTTTACAAGCTGAATACTGTTGTTCTTAACATAAGGTCAATCTTGCATGTTAGTATTGTTTATAGGTTCCTAATTGAGTCTAAGATTAGTTCTGTAAGTTTTTATTCTGTGCTTTTTAAACCATATGTGAACAATACAAATGCCTTAAAGAATTGTGTCAACTTTGTAGAAAATACAGAAAATGTGAGTTGTGGGTAGAACCTCTCTGTAAATGGTGCAAAACTTGTTAAAGACTAAGGTTTTGAAAAAAAGTTCTGAGATTTTTTAAAAAGGAGAATCTGTCTTAAAAAGCTGAAGGCTACTATGTGCCAACTTATACCAAGCGGTGCAGCTCAGCTTCTAAATGCATGGTACGATCAAATTAATCTTCTGACATTGTTAACAGGGATAGGCACAAATCCATACTCTATCAGGATCAGGGAGGTGCAGTGTGTGATGCTTAGGGCAGGCCTCCTGGCAGTGTGCTGGAGTTGCTTCTGTTCTGCAAAGCTGTTCCGCATGGTGTAGCCACCTACAAAGTGCTCCAAAAGTGATTAAATTAGCAGAGGACAGTGCACAGATGCCCCCTCGCTGGAAGCTACAGAACATAACCTTGGGTTTAAGCTTTGTCACCTCTGACCTTGTTTCAGTGTTTATTCTCGGAAAATTCTAGCGAGAATAATTCTCTGTGCCAAGTTTTTCTTATACCAAACACTAATTGTTTTTTTTGTTTTTTTTTCGTTTTAAAGTTTTTATGTGATTTGAAAACACAACCTGCACTTTACAATTGGTACAAACTGAGGGCTTCATGACAAATGGGCAAATAGATACATTGTTCAAAATATTAACATTAAGAATTTTACTTTCCATATAAACTTATATAATGTGACAATTTAGGAGAGGTTTGGTACATCAGTAATACTATACATTTTGTCACCTTTCTTACTTACCTAAATTTTATTTTATTCCAAGTAATTCTGAAGCATTTTAATTGGTTTATCTATCACTAATATTTTGCACAATGTAAAATACAGCTGCTGCTTTTACATGAAAACAAAACACATCAAAAGCTATAAATATGTAGATATTATTGCAATATTAGGGTTTTTTTTTTTTAGCTTTTAGTATTTTTCTGTTTTTCAGTCAGTCCCTGCCCTGTAAAGCTTGTTGTTGGAAGAGCTTATACTTGAAAAGAACCTCAATTTCACGAGGAATTGGACAAACCCAACCTAAGTTTTTTTTTAAAAGGCAGTTAGGCATTAAGGGTAAGCTCTATTCAGGCAGAGTAATGGTCTGGAACTTTAATTGTCATGGGTAGTTCATCTTCACTAACAAAAGCAGCTAACAATAAGGTCTCGGAAGAAAGCCCACCTTTTCGACAACACTAGTGATTAAGCTCTCTCGAGTTTTTCCAGCAGAATGTTGTACGGGGCAGAGCAATTCCCAAGAGAACTGTGTGTGTTAGTCCATCAGCTGGTACAATGGCCCCAGTCTACATTTAATCTGTGTATAATCATGGCTCCATTTAACTCGAGTGAGTGGCTTTGATCACTAACTAATTTTGTTGGTTTATTAAAAAGCAGCTTTTCACTCTTAAATCCAACATATTTGGAATTCAAGCAAAAGTAGAACTTTATGAAAGGTTGCCTGGGGTCTGTTTTTCTTTTGAATGGCTTAGTGTGTTTGTATATAAAAAAGTATTTGTCTCTTTTTCAAGCTTTTCTATTTTTATCTTTAAACTTATCTTTTTGTGATGCATGTCAGTGTTCCTTAGACCAGACATCAAACCCAGTTAAAGTAAGAGGGTTATTCAATTAATCAAAGCTCTTTTTTTCACTCCACTGTCTGCAACCTGCAGGGAAATTTTGAAGTAATTGTATTATTTACCTGCATGAAACACAAAAGCTGTCAGGCCTGTGAAGCTGAGGTGTACGGCTTTGAATCACATAAAATAAGCTTGTGTTATCTTTAGAGATTCAGATGATGAAATAATCAAGTGTGAATCTTGCTTTGCTTGCTTGAGTTTATGTACTTTTTCGTGTTCTTCCTTATTTCTGAGAGGACTAAGAACAGACAAATACTTCCAGTGAAATTAAATATATAAATGTAGCTTTGGTTTGGATTTTTGAGATGCTTTTTTTAATCATTTTAAAACTAAAACGTCCTTCAAAAAATAGACAACTAATTAAAACAAAAACTCTTCAGTGCCAGAAATCTAACTCAGACTGTAATTGTCACTTGAAATATTATTGTCTCCATGTAATCTGAAGATATATTTGTAGCATGTGCAAGGATGGTGACTTCCTGGTTATGCAAGGGCAGCAAAGATTCAGTAGATTTTATAACTAATAAATTAATAATTATTGTGACCCATCCGATCTGTAAATACTAGCATGGCTACTATTTTATTGTGAGATTGTGTTGGTTTGGGTATTTTCTCAATATTTTCCCACTTGTTGACCTTTTAGTGTCACATCTTGAGTAACTGTAGAGCTGCAACAATTGCATGTAAATCTCATTCATTCACTGACAGTCAATGTGATGCATTCCAGAGAAACAGACCCTAATGTATATTTCTGTATCATGATGCATGATTGTACCACGGGTGTCACTAACCAGTGGTTAGTGCTGTCATCTCACAGCAAGAAGATTCTGGCCTTCAGGAACCTTTGTGTCTAGATTAAAAGCTCTTCCTATGTTTCCATGTGTTTCTTCTGGTTGCTCAGGTTTCCTCCCACTGCCCAAAAAGCATTTAGGTTTATTGGATTCACTAAATTACGTGTGTGTGCGTGTGTCTGTGTACGTTTGAATGGTTGTCTGTTTCTCTGCTGGCCTGAGAGTGGATGGTCCAGGGTACACACTGGCTTGTGCCAGTGCTTCAGCCTCCATGTGACCTGAAGTAGATAAGTGGTTTGGAAAATGAATGAATGATTGATTTTATTGCCATATTTTCTCATAGGGGCAGTTTTGGCTTTTTGTGACTAAAGTGTCACTGGTTTGGGTAATATGTAGTCCTAACATGCTATTTTGATATATTTCTATCTAACTGGGAATTTATCTCATTCCTGATGCTCAATAATTATGTAAGTTAATACTTTGACAAACAGGAGATGAAAGATTTCCCACATTTGATTAATATAAACTTGGCTTTCCCAGTTTTTCCTCTTTTCTTGGTTTAAAGTAGCCTACATATTTTGTAACTTCTTGAAACACTCCCTGCAGTGAATGTCCCATTAATCCATTTTTAATTTAAAGTAAAGTTTCAAATGCACTTGATGTATTTCTACTTTTTCTTTTGCACTTCAAATCTTTTCAGTGTATTTTTATTTCTGTCTATTTTTTTCAGTTTGGATGGTTTTACTAGGCTACAGTGCACCAAATTGCACATGTGGGTGTTTGCTGATTGGTATTAAATTTAATAATAATAATAAAGAACACTTTCTCATGCACCTCCATCAGACCAAAAAAACAGACATTTCTATACTTTTAATAACCTGTCAGAAAAAAACATATATTGTCAATATGAATGTAATATTCACCCCCAACTTCATTAATTTTATTAAAATAGAACCTGTCTCTATAGCAATAAAAAAATCTTAGTTGAACTCTGCTTCTTTATGATTAAAATGTTTAAGCTGATGATATGCCAGAAATACTGTGGCCTATTTGCCAAAATCAAGCTCATTTTTTCACCACTGTTTTATGTCTTGTCTATTATTAGCAGTGACCTGTGCTGCAAGGTATGTGAGTTTGTAAAAGACAAAAAAAATAAGAAAAAGGGTATTACCATCTGGAAGTCATATGTCTTTAAAACAAGACTCATATTTTTTATGGCCCACGGTTCAGCTGTTTAATGTGCATCTAAGGACAGATTAAGTATTCTAAAACTCTGAAATTAAGAACAAGTTCGTTTTCTGCAAGAATCTTTAAACACGATTTTCTCTTTTTAGAAACATTTGGGCCTTCATTTACTGATGTTCTTAAACCTAGAAAATGGCAACATTATACTGAGACTTTTTTCTTCCCATCACCATTAAATACATTTATCCATAACACGTCATTCTGTCAGAAGTTGGTGATGAGCTTGGCCTGGCCGCTGCCATGGCTGAGCCGTGTATTCTGAGGCAGTGAAGGAGAGCATGTAGTCTCCAAATTATAAATGTCTCCCATGAAAATTGAGGCCCATTAAAATGATAGATTGCATTGTGTCGTAGTTTATGCCGAGGGACAGTTTACACCCACAAAGCAGTCTAATTGCATCCATTCTGGTAAAGAGTCAACAAACGGGTGACTTGGTGGCAGCCTGTGTGACAGGAGAGAACTGCCTTTGAGGAAGAGGAACGCAAATGTAAAGCTTGAAAAACAAAAAAACCAGCAGTGTCCAAATCATCTGTCGCCTGGTGACAAGCCGACTACGCATAATTTCAAAGGCAGTACAAGCAATCAATGGCCAGTCTCGTTTTCATCTCAGAAGCTTGTTGATCTGTTCAGCTCGCTCATCGTATCTTGTTAAAATGTGTGGTAATCAGTGGATCATTTTAGTCTCTGAGTTTCATTTGTTTGCCTTGTCGTGAGCTCGGAACATCGAAAGATGCTACTTTGTATTCTTCTCTCAAGCTGCATATCTTGGGTTAGTGTTGCATGAAATGTTTATGATTTGAGAAATATTTCAAATGGTGTTGATAGGGCACAGGGTTCTATGTTTCATGCGTTTTTCTCTTTTTTGACACCTTTTATGTTTTTTTTTTGAAAATCATTTTGATCATGTGGACAATGCCATTGCTTGTTAAACATAATGTTGCAGTAAAAAAACATTATAAAAGTAACTTTACAAAAATATAAACAAACATTTATGTTCATTAATGTAATGAGACTTTGTTAAAGTAATTTTGGGGAATGTCTGCTGTATAGTCTAATGGCATTTTATGGCATTTTCAAATTATGTATAAAAGCTGAACCCGGTAAAAAAAGATGGTGTCCCAAAAGCAAGACTATAAAAGAGAGGACTTATAACAGAAAATGGTGAGAATGATAAGTACTGTGTAAAATGCATTCATTTTTCAATGTGTTGTTGTTTACTGTATAGATTAGCATATGTTGTGAAAAGTCTTCCCTCATGTTTTATTCATGCTGTCCTTGACGAAGATCTATTTTAATCAGTCCCTTTTCCCCCAATGCATTGAGTCTAGGGTTTTTATTAAAAGTTGAGATCCATCATCTAGACTGTCAATAATGTACAGTATGTGTTTATGGAGACCTGGGCTCATAAAGGCTCTGTGTGGCAGTGGTGATCCAGTATCTGTTGTTTGAGATATAGTATCAGATTGAAAGGACTCTGATTCTGTCAGTATTAGCACTCTGAATCCTGAAGCTCAGACCTTATATTGCACCACTCCTCCTTGCCCTGTACCTGGAAACTCTCACTCACTCTCTTTATATTTCACTCTCTCTGCTTTGAAAGGGAACGGAGAAGAAAGCAGTAGGAACCCATTTTCTCTTTTGAGACATGGCACTTCAGCGACTTTGTGTGTACAGTGGGGTATTCTAATCTTTGACACCAAGTGTTTTGGGACTGGTGCTCTGGTGAAGTATTCTTAGATTTTGATCTTCCCACTCTGCCACTCTGATATTGTAAGATCAATTCCTTTGCCGTTCGATTTCTCAGACATTCACTCAGTTCACCTCTTCAGAAGAGCAGGGTGAGCTTAATCTATGTATAGTTCTAGCACTGCAATGCTCAAACATGTTAAAAGGAGTGCCCCTAGTGACATATTGGGTAAAAGCCAGGCTTAGTTGTTCAGATGGGAGCGCGACTGCTGGGATTCAAGTTCATATCCCAGCCGTGTAGTGTGCTATTCATGGCCAAGCATCCTTGGAAATAAGCCTTGGTCTCATCTAATTTTTCTTCATTTTCATGTGTTTCATTGCCTTCCTCTGAGGGCACTGAGGTGTTTGATGATGCTGGTGCAGGACCATGAACACGCCACCTGAACCATTGTAGCCAAATACTGTGCAAAAAGACCAAAACCCATCAGGATCTCTTAGAGCTGGAGACAATATGTTATTGCCACTTTTATGGCATCTATCAATTTATTTCGGTATCACTGAATATCTGAATCCTGAATTTCTGAACCTAAACTAATAGTCTGGTGACCATTTAATCAGAGTATAGTGTCAATGCAATGAAAATTTGGAAAATTAATCAGTCAAGTAGCTGAGGGGGTAGTTAATCAGTTTGAGCTGCTTTGGTGTTAATGATATTAGCAACAGTTGGACTAAAGGGGCAACAACAAGAATGGCTTTACACAGACATTTTTCCCTTTCACATTATTTCAGACACTCGAAATGGATTAGCAGTTTGGATAATGGATCTTTTCTGATTGTTTTTGCACTAGTTTTGCATCTGGTTAGGATCAGTGTCACTGCTGGTAGCATGAGGCAATAACTGGACCTTACCGAGGTTTACAGATAGTCCAAGTCCTCCAGGACGGCCAGAGGGTTTACTGTGGTTCCAGCACAGTCTCAAGAGCATGGAGGAGGTTTCACCTCAGACTGTCCAGGAGTGTTGCCCTAGTCCAGATCTGGGAAGACATAATTCATCATCTCACTAGGAGCGTGGTACATGGGGACCATACAAACTACTGAGTACCATTTTGAGTTGCTATAGTGATATGTCAGCTAAATTAACAGGCCTGCTGCATTTTTTTTTTTACTTTGATTTTGGGGGTGTCTTTGAATTCATCCCTTTGTAGGTTGATCATTTTTGTTTCCATCAAGCAATGTGGCATCCTTTCGTTCCTAACACATTCCCCAGTCCATATCAGTATAGATATCCAGCCTGATTTTTATCCCATTAAGATGTGTCTTCAAAGTGTTTCTTTAATTCTTTTGAGCAGTGTGTATATATATTTAATATTCCCCAGACCTGAAATAAACAGAAGATTTAGATATGACATGACATTTTATCACATCAATTAGCATTGGAAATCTGGCCAAAAGCTAATTATCCTGCTATCATGAGCTGCTTAATTTTAAATGTAATTTAGCTTTGACACCATTCACATACAATTAAAACAATATTTTGCTGGTCTAAAAAAGTCTGAAAAAAGATTTCAGAGTTCAAAGTACAACAAAATATGATTTAATGCCTTTTGAAGACCTTCTTGCAAGCAGTTAAGCATTAGAATGATACTGACCAGTTTTGCAACAGCAGATTTGTCTGGTTAACAGTATTAAGCATTTCATTAGCATTATGACTGCTGAAAATGTGTTCTTACATGAACAAGATGTGGCTTAATCATGCGTTTTGGTCAGACATGCATAGCTTGATATGTACCTCAGGTTAGATGTCAGGAATGGAGATGCCTTGCATAATATTTCTTCATATTTCATCAGCCTGGCCTGATAATTATGCAGGATTATTAGCTCAATTATTTGTCCTTGACCCAGTTGATGCTGGTTGACATTTATTGCTCACAGCAAGAAGAGCTGGCCTTTGATTTTCCTTGTGTTTTTGCTCGACGCTGATAAGACTGTTGCAGTACAACAGCACCATCTGCTGTCTAGTGTTTGAGGAAAAACACTTTCAGATGACAAGGTCAGACATTTTGAAAAAATCTATGAAAAATATATATAAAGAAAAACACAAGACTTGCTTGTGGACAGTCTGCTTACGTCCTCCTCAGATTAAAAAAAAAAACCTACAAGTTTTGTATATGTCTCTTCATTTTTCTATAACTCAGCAATACAAGAAGGCTGAGTTGGGGAGGGGTGGGGTTAGGAAAATAGGAATTAAGTGCATGTTGTATCTTGCTGATATAAAAGAATGAGGAACAACCACATGAATTTGTTCAGGACTTTGATTTATTAAGTTTAATATATCTGTGTATATGAGGCTGCCCTGTTATATAGCTCAGTTACATAATTGTCAAGGCTTGTTTTAAATAGGAAATGCTGAAGAAGGCTCACCTCTGTTTAGCAAAGAGTGTATAGCCTGTTATGTAAAGTAAAATAAAGTGCTGTCTGTACCTCTCTACCTGCACTGTAGCACGAAACATATCTGAAAATCTTCTGTAATATTTGATTTGGTGATTGTAGCAGAGTAGAGCTCTAGATACTGGCTTTGTATAAGTCTAGATCCAAACTCTATACTTGTAATGTTTAAAATTAATGTAATAGACAGTCTGGCAAAAAACGATACACAATTTTCCCTAAAACTCAGACATAATCAATTAATTAGTTAATAAGTCATGCTGATGTCTGAAGTTTACTTTTTCTGTTGGCAGAAAGCATCATTAGCATCATGCTTGAATCATCTCATATTTGTTCCAAGTCATTCGAGTCATCACAGCAAACACATGTTTAAACCATATTAGGAAATCTGTTTAAAATTACAGCTCAGTGTGGAGCGAGGCAAGTGTTTTAGCGGCGCTCACAAGCAAAGTAAAACATTTATCAGTACACTCTGCACACAACCTATATTTATCCAAGTCTGTTCCTGCCTTCTAACCCCCTACATTCCTTTCATATAGGCTGCAGGAAGACTGGAAAGTTCTAAGATTCGGCAAATGTATAAATATGGCAAATAAACCATAATAATTTATCAGATGATGTTATGATAGAAGCAGGCCAGATTATCTATTAACTTAGTTAAAAGATTGTGACGTTTTTGTTGATAAAATGTTGGAAATATATAGTGACAACAGTCAAAATGTTTGGAGATGATGGACCTGTCACATTTATAATATTTTATCTGATGATTAATTTCCTTACAAAGTTTTGCAATTGATTATTTAATTGCTTTTTCTCCAAGCAAACTACTTAAAAATCAGTAGCAGATTGTTTATATTGCTTCCTAGTCATATTTACTTCGTAGACAATGATACACTGACATGAATTGATAGACTGCAAATTAGACAGTTGCCAAATCACTACAATTGTAGTAAAAGATAATTGCACCTAATGCACGGACAATGGACAATGATGCAGCAACTTTTTAGGTGGCTTTGAAGGTTGATCAGAAATCATCACCACTCTGTTCAGGACTTGTTTTTACAATCTTTACCTTTCCCTGAAATGGAAATACAAATGTGCATCTACATGTTGGACATACAACAGTGATTTATTATTGTTAGTGATAGTAGTAGGAGATAGCTGCAGTTGTAGAAAGATTGTATTGTTAATTTTTAATTAAATGCTCCATTTGTGTGCTTGTATTGACTGTGGTTTGCTAAATATCTGTGCAAATGTATCTCTTGTATAATCCTGTTCTTGTTTCATCAACTATCTTAGCAAGGATTTTCAGGACAGGTGTGGAATTGACTGACTACATGAAGCTCTCAGTGGGGTCATGAATTGGAGGGCAGGTATCTTCAGAGTCTCTTTCAAACACTACCATCTCCCAGCATCTACAGGATCTAAAACAACACCTGCACTCTTCCGGCCCTCTTTTGATGTGGTGCAACCATCACTCTTCATTTATAATCAATTGTAATCCCTTTGAAACATCCAATCATCCTTTCCTCCTTGTTATCTTGGAGAACAAAGAATACAACTGCAACCCAGCCGTCTTACCGCATACAGTCTTACATGCCTTGATCATCTCTCCAGTTCTTTCAGCGGGTCGGTCACACCACTTCCATCTCCTGACATTTGCGAATATCAAATAAATCATTAATTTTTTAAAGGTTAAAGTACAATAGCTTTGTTCTGTATTTTTCTCTCCAGTGCAATAACGTCCAGTCTAACAGAAATGCATTGGGATAATAAGTGTAGCCAAATGGTCGATAGCTTGACTGTATCATCAATAGTCTTGACAGTGTTTCCAAAAATGATACTGCTTACTTGCATGGTCTTATTGATCTGAAATTCCAAAATGACCTGAACTGGGCTAGAGTGCAAGTCAGGATAAGATCATATTTGGATGTTTTAATAATTACATGCTATTGATATTTGAGCCCCTAGTCAATACTGTAAAATATTGCATAGTCAGCTCATTTGATCAGTACTGCTGTCTGTAACTGATTTTTGTATTGACATGGCTAAATTAGGCTGAATAACCAAATATGACATACATAAAGCATCCTTTGGATGGCAGTATTCAATTCTTCGTTGTGCTAAATAAGCAGACTAAAAAGTGCACATAGAAAACAACCTTTCCAAAGAAATAAACAAATACATACAGACTAAAGACAAAAAAGTTTAATTATATTTGCATGCCATATAAAATAATGAAAATTGAAATATTTTTGATTTGTGTATCTCACTTCCTACAAAACCTCACTTGCAAAATGTATAATATATGTATGTTTTGGACTCTTTAAATTTCAAATTGAGAAATTTCAGCTCAGTGTGACTTGTGAAATGCTTACCCGCCAATGGCTAAAGAATAAAAAATCAAAACATATATAAAAAAAATGCCAGAATTCAAATGGTATATTAGTGACAATTTCTGTAAAGGGGTTTTTGTTAGAAAGCATTACAGAACGGCATTCAAATATACTGAAGCAGCATGCTGAAAAGAATATGATCATAAATTACATTTATCACAGATTATGAAATATATACATGGGTTAATTACAAAAACCTATACAGTAATATGAAATATCAATATGATATATTTGTATATTCACTATTTTGTAAAAGTCATGACTACTATCACGTGGTAATACTTTGGTGTGTTTCAGCTACTTCAAAGACAGCTTCTTTAAAAAGTCCATTGAGTACTTTCGTGCTAAATCTAGTCTTACATTTTTTAAAAAGTGTATTTAAATGGAATTTGTGCATGAATTAATCTCCAAAAAGGTTTAAGGGAAAAGAACTGTTGTTGTTGGCAAGCTCACAGTGGTGTTTAAAAATGCATTGTCCAACAGTCAAATAACATTTTTTTCCATAAAACACACAAATGAAATAAGTCTGTAGATGTCCTAATGTTTAAAATACATTTCATTTTTATGTCACTGAAAGTTAGTAACATCATAATACTGACCTCAGATTGTATGATGAGGTAAACACAATATATATGAGGAGGTAAACCGAATATGAAAACTAATAACTCTGGTAAAAGTGACTTCTCCTTGAATTCACTGCTTTAGGTCATTTCTGTGTGAAAAATTCTGATTTCCGAAAGTCAGTTGTACAATGTGGTATGCGGTGATATTATAAATCACAATGTTTTGCACTTAATCTACTGTAGCAAAACTCAGCTATTAGGCCCCTCACATTCTTGTCATTCAAGCGAGAGAGGAATGAGCACGAAAGAACATTCCAAGTGTTGACATCAAGAGTTTTTTTTCTTCTCTTCTGCTGGTGTGTCTGCTGTAAGAGCGCAGCTCAAAAACCCTAAGCGCTCAAGGCAATTTCACCACCACCACACAGGCCCCAGCTCTGCCGATGTTCAGAGGGACCTCCTAGAACAGCAAGAGAGACAGAGGTTAATGGCCAATGTCCATAAGCCTGACCCCACCAAATGCACTCTCCTGCTGCACTCACACTCAGCATGCAGACAAACACTCCTTGGACAGATTATCCTGCTTTACTGCAGGTCTTTCTAGAAAGTGTGTGTGTGTGTGTGTGTGTGTGTGTGTGTGTGTGTGTGTGTGTGTGTGTGTGTGTGTGTGTGTGTGTGT
>JBBIGC010000033.1:6976659-6990879 GCA_037576955.1 Lepidarchus adonis
TGTGTGTGTGTGTGTGTGTGTGTGTGTGTGTGTGGGTGTGTGTGTGTTTGTGGGTGTGTGTGTGTGTGTGTGTGTTACATAACACTAATGCTATGATTAGAGGAACTTCTAGTTCTTTTTTTGGCTTTATTTTCTCATATCATTTGAAAACACCAGATACACAATCTGTTAATATTTCAAGACCTTTAGAAACAGTTTATTTATACATGAAATTTAATAAAAATCTACTTCTAGGTTATGCTAAGTGCATTTCTATAGAATTGTTCTTCGAAACTAAAGGTCTTCTAATGACATGCTTGCTTTATAAACATATTCTCACTGAATAACTGAAGGGTTAATGCCATGTCGTGCGCTTGCTATTGTGGTAAAGTGGAAAAAGAGATGAATAGCAGGAAAGGCTTTCACTTCCTCCCTGTGGATGGTTAGAGAATGTTCACAGAATATTTGGCAACTTCACGCACATACAGTACTCACACCCTAATACAAAAAAAAACTGCCCTTCTGTGTCCTCTATGTTTAAATTTTTTTTTTTTAAATATGATTACCATACATTAAATATATGTGAACAAGCACTATTTTTCTCCAAACTTCCAAATGATATTTAAAAGGGTTTCTTGGTGATGCCTTGTTGGTTGCCTATGGAGCCCTTTACTGGATAAACTGGTTTTGTAATGGCACCTTTTTTATGAGTGAGGAACCACAAGTATGCAGCAAAATCTGACTAAAAACAATTGTGCGATGATTGGATTTACCTCTGTCCATTCGTTGTTCTGTGCATCATAGGACTCCACACTGTTCAGGTAAGACTGGCCATCATAGCCCCCAACCGCATACAGCCTGTCCCCAAGCAAACACACTCCCACTGCATCACGAGGCACACTTAGGGATGACACTGTGGTCCAAGTGTCTGTTTTGGGGTCATACCTGCAAAGACAGCACAGGAGAGAAACTAAGGCCAAAATCCAGCAATGGAAAAAGATCAGGAAGCCACTGCAAAAGAGAACATTGACTTGAAGAGAAACAACAGACATAAAGTTGGTTGATAAGCAGAGGTAGAGACCACTGGTCATTGTGTTATGAATGTGTTGGAAAACATAAGCACTTCAGATAAATATGGACCATATGTGGCTATATAGGATCAATCAATAGTGTAAGTCCATTAAAATCTCTGTTTGACTTATTGCGCTTTTAGGTTTGCACAGCGTAATGGCAGCACCTACTGAGCGCTGTCACAATATATAGGTAAACAGCAGCTCTCCCTTCGTCTTAGATGGCCATCTGTTGGGTGTAAATGTGATTAATTTACTGCAGAGGTTTATAGGCAGTGTAAAGTAACATCAAGCAATTCAATCACAAAAATGGTTCCCACGCTGCATACTTCGCTGGTTCATTGTTATTCTTTCATTTATTATATTTTATTGGGGGGGGGGGGGGGGGTAATTCATTCAGCATGGCATGCTGTTTAACTGCTAGTCAACATGCTGCAGGTGATGCCTGCTGTTCCCTGCAGCACCAGCAGGGGGTGTATGAAGCCAGGTTATCATCGCCCTGGAAGCCACATTCCACAGCGGTAAGGTAACTGCGGTTTCACTGAGGAAGGTGTGCCTAGTGGCGCAGGCAGAAAACCCTTTTATGAACTGGAGCCCTTCTTGCGCCAGGACGTTGGTAGCACAGTAATGAGTTGTTCTGAGCAGAGAACATTTTGCTGCACGTTCGTACCTCTCCACACAGTCGGACAGGCGAGAGCAGTGGTTAGAAGCTGGTGCGTCATGGCCGCCGACTGCATAGAGGAAGCTGTTGTATGTGGCCACGCCCACACCTCCTCTCCTCTTCGCCATTGGTGCGCACATGCTCCATTTGTTTGTATGGGGATCAAAACATTCCATCGACCGCAGGCAAGAGCTCCCATCACGGCCACCCACAGCAAACAGTCTGAAACAATGCGGAGCAGATAGCACAATGAATTCAGAAAAGGGATCAGATCTGCTTTACAAATGTGATATCAGTATATGTGGTGGCCTAGGACTTTGCCCCTGAGATCCGAAGGTCGCAGGTTCAAGTCCCAGCCTGGGCACCACTGAGGTAACCCTTGAGCAAGGTACCATCCCCACTTCACTGCTACCCGGGCACTGTTGATGGGTTAAATGCAGTGGACAAATTTTGCTGTGGTGCACTGTGTACAATGGTGTATTCACAATGATCATGAATCACTAATAACCATGTACATATTATTAGTCTGGAATCTACTGTATAATTACTGCTACAGGTTTAGCCTTTCTTCAGCAGCTATCTGGTCTGAAAAACCACTCAGTGAATTACTTTGAAAAGTAGGCCACAAGGCTTGAAAGGTAGAGTGAAGGTGGTGGTTTGTGCCCTGAATTCAGAAATGCCCCAGGGTGTGTCAGTCAATGCTCTCAGTGAGATGTACAGCTGGCCTCTGTTTTCCTTGGATAGGACAAACACCAGCACGACCTCTGTCAATTTTCCAAGCAACTCTGAAGTGACTCCACTGTAAAAGGCACTGGAGACTTGTTGGTCTCAGAGCCCATTTCTTGTCAGGCCAGACATTCTGGGGAAACTGGAGGCAGTACCTATAGCAAGCTCTGCCCCATTATGAAGAGGCCCAGGAGACATCAATAAACCAAGAAGTGCAACACATAAACTCATGGCTGTGGGTTATCTTTGCCATTCCCACATAGTTACATAATTAATTGTGTTTTAAATGAAGTCCATTAATATATGAGTGACCTTGTTAATCTCAGTCAGGATTTTCTGTAGTGTGCTGTCGTTATGTGGAAACTGTACCCAGAGCTCAGGATTAGCCTTTTAATGCCTACACAAAGTAGATGCTTCCCAGTGGCTGCGTACGTTCCTCATGAAGCAGTTCTGCACCAAATAGTTCCGATTACATTTTCACTTTTTATCTGCTTCCACTGAAGCTGTTTGAACACATCTTTGCTAACCATCCCAGGTTAGCACTGGAAAAGACTGTTTTTAATTTCAATTGTTTTAATATTTCATTTATAGATTTTTTGACACCATGTCGAAGGTGTATTTTCAGATTTTGTATTTTTCCTGCAGTAATGTCCTTTCCATTCTGCATGGGTCTGCATAGTCTCTCAGAAAGTATTGCGGTGCATCCAGAAAAGGCAGCATATATATTTACATAGTGAAAACATGGCAGCACACAGAAATCTGTGTGAAAATTGTGGCAAATGTGTTTAAACTGCTCTGAGTGGATGTATCCCCTTTTCCCACTTAATGAGTTGAATGGGATAATGCCAGAGTCTCTAGATGTTTTGCAAGAAAGATGTGTATTCTGATAAAGTTATTAACTGTGCAATATAGCAGAAAGCAATCACAATTCCACTACACTATTCAACTATTCTGTAACTATTGTATGAACATTTGCATCAGGTAAGACATTTCGCTCCAAGCTGTATGTAAAAAAAGAGAATGATGGGTAATATACTGTGCAACTGCAGGAAGAGCAAATGAGAAAATCCCTTACTTTCCATTAAGAGCAGTTACTCCCACAGTGCTGCGAGGAGTGGACATACTAGCCACATAATTCCACTGTCTGGCCTGGGGGTCCCACCTCTCCACTGTGTTCAGATAGCTCCATCCATCATGACCTCCCACTGCATACATGGGCCCTTCCAGCACAGCAATCCCTTATGAAATGAAAGAAAAAAGACATTGTGCTTTTATCCACATGAATGATATGTATCTTCAAAAGCTTAGAATTCTCTCTCAAAAGATTATTTTGCTGAAAGCAGAGCTGCAAAAATATGAGCAGATTTAAATGACACTGCCATTTGAATTAATTGAGATGAAAATCAAAAGGGCTTCCCCTTAAACAAAGCACCAGAAGCTGAATAAATTTCTCAGTGGCTGGACCCTGAGGACAGAAGCAGTGAGACACTAGAGAATGCATTATGTATTCATGCTGCATCTTGCTGCCACCTCTGCAAAAAAGGTTCCTCATGCATCTGCTATAAATCTCTGACTGTTGCTTTCTGTCTCTCGACATATAAATTGCCCCTTGACCGGCATTTTGAAATGACTCTGATATTGCGATGTTGTGCAGCACTGAGCACTGGGTTTATGAAGGTACAGTAAATTACGCTGAAACACAATACAGTCAATTTTCTTCATATTAAGCATGAAATCGTGTTTTGGCATCCCTGGGAGAGATGGGTAAATAAATACGCCATAAAAATGTCTTTATGTTTAATTAGCTTAATATCACACTCAAAGTATAAAAATAAGAAAATAACCTAAAGTTTACCAGTAAATCTAAAATATTTTAACAAAAAGGTGTGTTACAGTTATTGGCACTATACACTATACAACCTTTGTTTTCCAACCGCAATGAGTCATAACCTAAAGCGATAATTTATTATATTTGATGAGATTAAACTCTTCAAATCCTCCAGGATCCTATGTCCTCTCCTCTTTTTTTGTGGGGTTAATGCCAGGGGTCAGGGATGGCAAAAGTTTGATTCTGTGCTTACTAAACAAATTGGATATTGTATATTTGCCATGACTATGACCAAATTTTGGCATTTTAGCTAAAACAGAAACATTTTTATTCATATCCTTAAGTATATGATGCATCTATACAGGGTTCCCAGTGCGTTTAGAGCAAAAACATCCAAAATATTACAGATACCCCAACAGTTGGGATGAGGTTCTTTCCTAAGGTTTGTTACAAAATCTTTTTTAATATCTGACCATAATACCCCGTGAAATTCCAACATTATTGGTTAGAAATTAAGAGACTGCATATGGGAGTGGAGATCATCAGTCATGGCGTCATAAACCATAAGCTTCACAGCTGAGAGTCGAACATGTCCTAAAAAGACTTAAACGTACCGGACTTCACATAACTATGTGGGTTATTGAGAAACTGCTATGTAGAGACACATATTGATGTGTATAAACCAGTAGTAGTTCAGGAGAGAGATTTCATTAGCCTGTCCAACACTGTGCTGCTGTATTACCTTTATCACTAATTAAAAACTAATTAAAAGCTGCCTTTTGGACTCAGTGGCCTGTGCTCTTAACAACACACCAGGGGAACACTGTATAATATAACTGTGCCAAACTCCCCCTAACTCAGCCTGATGTAACAGTGATCAGATAAAAGGAAAAGCTTTTTAGCATGTCTTCCAAAGAGTTTGTTGGCATGGAGGTGGTTGCTAAAAAGATTTTTAAGACTTAGTGACCCCAAAATGCTACCATCTTCAGCGAATATCAAAATATGACCCTTCCTAACCATTCTTCCTGTGAATCTGGGTAATATGAAAAAATCTGGTTGTTCTAAATCTGTCCCAACAGTCATCTTGGCATTGTCAGGCATGTAGCTATTTTTATAGACATTGGTATATTTATAAAGGGCAACACAAGGATTTCTATAGGTGCCAATAATTCTGACAAATGTGTTTTTATTTTTTAAATGTTCTAAAACTATGTTTTACATTTTCAAGGTTTTTGTTTTCTTTACAATTAATAGTTTAATTATTTCTCAGTGTGAGATAAAGCTAAATAACCACAACAACATTTTTCATTACCTTTTTATGTATCTTTATGCCAATAATTGTGAAGCTGTTTGCATTAAAAATGGGTTGTTCAGCTTTGTCAGCAAAAAAGTGTCATATTTAAAATACAATACATTAAATGCAGTGTATGATTGGTTTAACGATAATTGCATGGTCTGGACTCCACTCACCCCTCGTGCAGTTATTAAAATAGAGGTGAGGTATTGATAAGTTTGCATTTCTTGTTATTTTGTCCACTATGCACAGAATTAGCATTTCTTCTTAAGGTACTTTTTGGTTCTTAATGAGTGGTTCTTTTGGACAGTACATGTATTGACAGTGTAAACAGTGTACACAAACATGGACTGTGATTACATTACCATAACGGGTCATAATGTCTTTAGCAAAAGGTGCAAAATCCAACGTCTGTCAGACTAAGGGTCTGTGCATCAGTGTTCACAGCAGGAGTGAATTGTTAATGTGTTACGGTAACATAGACACATCGTCATGTATTAGAATGTTTTGGAAGTATAAACAGTTATATAGGTGTTTTTTTCCTCGAAGTCCATGGCTATTTCAGACAATGCCAGGACTCATTCATACACATACACATACATGCTTTTATGATAAACACACTGTGTATGTGTTTGACTGGCCCATCAGCAGTCCAGATCTGTTTCCTATTCAGAATGCATGACAGATCATGAAGAGGAGAATCAGCCAACGGCCTACTTAGACTTTTGAGTAGATGACGTGTCAGAAAAAAATGGGCAAAAATTCCACTTACAAAATTGCACCAATTTGTATCCTCAGTTCATACATTATTAAATGTAATTAAAGATAATGGTGATGTAACACAGGGGTATGCAAACATCAAATTCTAAATTTCTTTACATTTACTTATACATTCTACATTTAAGTTTTTCAGTGAAAATATTTTCTTCATGCTTTTTTTTACATAAAGACTCAAGACAAACCATTGTTCCCTACCTTGGGCTTTGTTCCCTACCTAAGGCACCACATTCTCCACTCCCTTAAACATCTGTGTTGAAATAGTCTGGATTAAACCCTTTAAGAGATGGGGCTTTCGGCTTATGGTCAATCCATGGTACTGCAAATTCTATTGATTTTGCTGTGCCATTTTGTAACTGTTTGCATGCTCAACTTAATGCAAATGTATTAGTGCTCTGGAGCAAAGTTTCTCTATAAATTACTCATTCTCTTTTATTTATTTATTTTTTATTTATTTGGTATATTCTATGTATTTCCCACCTTCTTGCGCATATCTTGTATTTGTGATACTAGCTATGGTTAAAACTGTCTAAACACATTATGAATGAGTCATCTGTGTTTTATGGACAAGCTTGAGTGGGCTAACAGGAAGACACTTAGCACTGCAGTGATAAGGGGAAAATACAGTATGTTTCCTGTTCACAAAGACACACTATATTGGCAATTTAACTGCATATTTATTTCCTTTTGAGTCAGCAACATTATCTCTTTTTTTCTTGTTTTATTTCCTCAAAGGAATGAAATTATGCTCTGAAGTGCTGGTATTACATGCAGCGAGTAGGACTCATATTACACGGTTGATGGAGGCAAAATTGTAGGAAGAAATACTAATGAAAGAATCTGGAAAAACAAACCTAGCCCATGTCTGTGGGTTGACATGGGTGGCATGGTGCACCAAACTTTACTGATTGTGTCATAACACTCCACCATGTTGGACGTCTTGAGGCCATCCCTTCCCCCTACCACATAAAGCTTGTTATCGATGACAGCCACACCAAACTGAAGCCTCCGGCCATTCATGATGCCAACCTGGATCCAAGTGTTGGTGCGAAGGTCATACTTCTCTATTGTTGTAGATCCTGAAAACATAAACACAGTTTTTATGTTTCAACTGCTGGAAGCAAGATTATCAAATAGTTTTCTAGGTTGAATTATCTGTATAAAAAATGATAATATATTGAAACTGCTTCTGAAGTCTATGTGTCATAATCCCATTGATTCACAATTCATAAGTACACGCTTAAGGGGATGGTTCAGGCAGCAATGGAATTGACCATTTTCTGCAAAATCGCTCACCCAAGCAATTTATTAACATAATTTTCCATTGGAAGTTTGAAGGTAATGTAGCTATGTAGTACAAGTGTATATCCCATCGATTATTGTTGTGCAAACACTATCTGTGTATTGTGTTAATATCATCAAACATTCATATCAAACCACATCAAGTCTTAAAGCAGTCTCAGACAGAGCTGCACATGTAGTTTCTGCCACTATAAAAGTAGTGTTTGCTATAAAAAGCAAACAAAAATATACTGAAGTTCATGTTTGTTATTTTGTATCTAAACACTTTATCTAATGTTAACATTGTATGTCTCACACAATTTTCATTTTATTTTTTTTAAGTTAGGTGTCTCTCTGCACAGTAAGTGGCTTTCATTAAGTGATAGACTGATCTTTAAAAAAGTATATACATTTAACAATATTTCTTGACATTTCTTTCAGAAAGTTAAATCCATATATTATATAGATTCATTACACATAGAGTAAAATATTTCAAGCCTTTATTTCTTGAAATGTTTGGTTTAATTATGGTTTAAAAATAATAAAACCCAAAATTTACTGTCTCAGAATATTTGAATATTGTGAAAAAGTTCAATCTTGGAAAGTCATGGTGTCACAACCCAATCAGCTAACTAACTCAAAACTGCAAAGGCTTACCTGAGCCTATAAATGATATCAGCCTGGGTCAGGAGGCTACACAATCATGGGAAAGACTGCTGACTTCACAGATGTCCAGAAGTCATTGATACCCTCCACAACGAGGGTAAGCCACAAAGAGTCATTGCTAAAGAAGCTAGTTGTCCCAGCAACAGAGACAGTTGCAGACTTGAGAGGATTGCCAAACAAAATCCATTGAAGAATTTGGGGGAACTTCACAAAGAGAGGACTGAGACTGGAGTGAGCACATCACAAGTCACTACACATAGATGAATCCTAGACATGGGCTACAAATGTCACATTCCTCATGTCAAGCCACTCCTGAACCAGAGACACCGTCAGAAGAGTGTTACCTGGGCTGAGAAGAAAAAGCACTAGACTGTTGCTCAGTGGTCCAAAGTCCTCTTTTGGACTTTTTGGAATGTAAATTTTGCATATCATTTGGAAATCAAGGTCCCAGAGCCTGGATGAAAAGTGGAGAGGCACAGAATTCACATTGCTTCCATTGCTTTTTCAAGTCCAGTGTGAAGTTTCCACAGTCAGTGATGATTTGGGGCCATGTCATCTGCTGGTGTTGGTCCACTGTGTTTTCTGAAGTCCACAGTCAATGCAGCATCTACCAGGAAATCTTACAGCACTTCATGCTTCCTTCTGCTGATAAGCTTTATGGAGATGCTGATTTCATTTTCCAAAAGAACTTGGCACCTGCCCACACTGCCAAAGGTACCAAAAGCTGGTTCAATGACCAGGGTGTTACTGTGCTTGATTGGCCAGCAATCTCGGATGACCTGAACCCCATAGATAATCTATGGAGTATTGTCAAGAAGAAGATCAGAGACACCAGACCCAACAATGTAGACGACCTGAAGGCTGCTATCAAAACAATCAGGGCTTCCATTACACCTCAGCAGTGCTAAAGGCTGATTGCCTCCATGCCACACTGCATTCATGCAGTAATTAATGCAAAAGGAGGAACATACTTTTCAGAAACCTGACTTTTCTGTTTAAAATATCCGTTTTTTTATTGATTTATGTGATATTCTAATTTTCTGAGACAGTGAATTTGGGGTTTTATTATCTATAAGCCATAATCAATAAAATTTCAAGAAATAAAGGCTTGATTTATTTCACTCAATGTGTAATGAATCTATATAATATATTAATTTCACTGTCTGAAAGGAATGTAAAAAAACATTGAACTTTTTCACAATATTCTATTTTTTTAGATGTACCTGTATATAAGCTTTACTTGACAAAAGTCTGAAGTGAATTACACGCTCCTATAAAAATATGATTAGCTAACTTAGGTAACGCCACTGCCTAACAAAGTGAAGTAGACCAAAAAATCCTGAAAAGCTAGACATCATGCTAAGATCCAAAGAAATCCAGCAAAAAGAACTCATCTCATCAATTTTGCCAGAAAACATTTTGTTGATCTCCAATACTTTTAAAAAATACTCTAATGGACTGACGAGACAAAAGTTGAAGTTTTTGTTAGGTGTGTGTCCCATTACATCTGTCGTAAAAGTAACACTGCATTTCAGAAAAAGAACCTCATACCAACAGTAAAATATGGTGGAGGTAGTGTGATGGTTTTTTTGCTGCTTCAGGACCTGCAAGACTTGCTGTGATAAATGGAACCATGAATTCTACTGTTTACAAAAAACTCCTGAATGAGAATGTCCGGCCATCTGTTCGTAACCTCAATCTTAAAATAACTTGGATTCTGCAGCAGGACAATGATCCAAAACACACCAGCACTTCCACCTCTGATTGTCTAAAGAAAAACAAAATGAAGACTTTGGAGTGTTCTAGTCAAATTCCTGACCTGAATCCTATTGAGATGTTGAGTGACCTTAAAAAAGTGGTTCATGATCGAAAACCTTCCAATATGGCGGAACTACAACAATTCTGCAAAGATAAGTGGGCTAAAATTCCTCCACATTGCAGGTTTGAATTTTTATTTTCCCTTAATAATAAAATACTTCAATTAAAAAATGCATTTTGTGTTAACTTGTGTTGTCTTTGACTAATATTTAAATTTGTTTGATGATCTGAATCATTTAAGTGTGACAAACGTGGAAAAAAATAAGAAATCAGGAAGGGAGCAAACACTTTTTCACACCCCTGAATATAAGTGCCTCACACTTCATCTAAAAAGTGTCTGTAGATTGTGTGATGATGACAAACAGCATGCAACCATGTGTCATTTGAATACATCACATGACGAAACGTCGTTCTTTGTGTTCCTTGTGTAATTCTTTATGAATGTAAATTATATAAATTATATAATTATATAATATTGCTAGAGCAGTAGGAATGGCAAGCTTAACTTCATAAAACAAATCAGTTCAACAACAAGAATGGAGGTTGCTGAAGTTTTGAGAAGTGTCCAGATTTGTCTCTAGATTTTATGGTTTGATTATTATTTTAATAAACTGAATTAATCCCAGAGCAGTGAAAACAAAAACACTACGAAAAATGTGAAACACCCAAACCAATGGGACAGCACCCAGGAAGCAGTTGGGGGTAAGGTCCCCAGGTACAGAGGAAGGGGAGTATTGCTGGAGTGTTTTTTTTTCTAATAAATTCACAGTTTATGCCAAGTTTTTTTTTCTTCTGATTTTTGAAAATAATACAAAATGGAATGAAACACATTAACACTTATAAATAAATAAATAAATAAATAAATAAATAAATAAATAAATAAATAAATAAATAAATAAATATAAATTCTCTGATGAATTAAATGTTATCAGTCAACATTTTGTTTTGGCATATCTCACAGTAAACATAGTATCTATAAAAAAACAAACCTTTTGAGGCATCCATTCCTCCTACTGCATAGAGTGACCCAACAGTGGATTTGCGTGGCTTGGTTCTAGGGCTCTGTAGCATTGGGCGACGCTCTGGCAGCAAATGGTATTTCATGGCCTCCATCAATAGCTTTTGGCATTCCAGATCTTCAGAAAACATCTTGTTGTTTTCTAAGTCAGCAAGAAGCTAGAGCATAGTGAGTATTATCATTACTCATCAGCAAATCTCTTGGTTTAAAAATAATGAAGTAATGTGGTTATGGTATGGTAATAGGGTTAATTAAATTCTCACTCTTTTATTATTTAAGCATAATCCCAGAGGATATCGCTTTGCTAGAAGCCATTTAAAAGCAAACTTCCAGTTCTCCATTTTTTTTTGCTAGTAGTGATTAGATTAAATTCTGAGAAATACTGCATCCTACTTTGAACAGGGCATCATAAACCACAAACCTGAGGAGGCAGAAGGGGTAGACGTATATATGCAAGCAGCACTCCCAGATCTCTTTGTCGGTGTTGCACATCATGACGCACCCACATCATCAGTGCCTTGAAAATAGTCTCTTCGTCTGGAACATTGATGTCATCGCTGGCCAGTAGTTTAACTATTTCCATTGTAGGAAGAAGGAGAAATTCCTGATTCTGAATGACTTCAAGGAAGTGTTCCTGAAAGACCAATGCAATTTAATTATCAATAAAGTCAAATATAAGCTGCTGTATCCAGTTTATTGCATATGCCTCATAAATATATATTGTACTTAATATCAGTTAGCCATGATTATCCAGGGCTGACTTCCATTATGTATTGTCCTACTTCCTAAAGAAATCACATTGACATTGAATAGTCTAGGTGTCAATTTAAAAAAATACTGCTTCTCTAGGTCTAGGGAAAGGACCTTTCACATTTCTTTTCTCATTAGCACTTATACTATCCCTGGATATCCAAATGTAATGTTTGCTTGGTTGTCATTTGAAGGACATCTGATAATGCCCTGTTAAACAAAGCTTTAAAATCTTCTATGAGATTTAATTCTTTTAACAAGCTCCTTCATCACTTTCAATATTTAAAAGTGCTTCTTTATCTTGCTTTGTGATTTTTTTATATAAATAATATGTAAAGATTTAGAACTGAAAACACGGTATTGATCATTAATCAGATTCAAGTACCTGCGCATTATCTAAAGCCATCCATTCACTTTGGAAGCTTAGCTCAGAAACTGAATGAAATTAGCTTCAGGTATTGATTTTTTTTCCCAGCCACTCCTCAATATAGATTTTAGTCACACTTTCTTTACGGTGTGACACTCATGCAGATTCATTCTTTGCAATTATTAACGAACTCACATTTGGAATTAATTAATGAAACACATTAATTCTGTTTAAACATAAACACTGGTTTAAGAGCCACTTAGAGGCAGATATTTTAAGGATGCACTTAAAGGTTTTGAGTGGGCGCATGCAACATTGATTTGAAAAAGGCTTAATATGAAGGATAGGATGCTGAAACCACTTAAGTAAATGGGGTGTTGGGTTAATCAAGTGAAAACAAACAGCCTGAAGAAGTGTTTTTGTGCTATTAGTTCTCGCCCATTATTAATAAGGGGCCACAAAATAACTGTTCTTTTTGCAGACTCACTGTGAACACATTTTCAAAGGTTTCCCCACTTTGAGGCAAATAAATCCTATTGATATCTCTAACTTGGACATGGAACAGCATAGTGCTTAGAGTACTGCTGCACTGTGAGTCCCTTACAAAGAGACAGGATGTCGGGTTTGCAAGGAGAAAAGAGGAAAAACATCCTTATCAAAATAGAGCTTTTCAATCTGGACTGAGCTGACTGTAGACCAGGAAGCTCTGTTCACCCCATGTCCATTACTGAAGTGATTGAAAAGGAAGTTTCCCTGCTTGTGCTCTCTGATTAGATTAACCTCGCTGATCTGGGAAGCCCTATGTAAACAGCCTGTGCAGATGTCCTTCAGGAGATAACGGCAATCTTCCTCAGTTGTTTCCGCACTTTGGCAGAGCCATGACATCTAGCAAATGTGGTGCAGTGGATCCTGAAGCCCCTGAGAATACTTAATGTATTGCACCTTTTGGGCCAAAGTAGCTTTTCCTGTATTTCTCCCACATCAAGTTGTCTACTCAAACACTACAGAATCACTCACGTAATGGAAAAAAAACTGCATAGGTTTGCAGGCCTTTAAATTATTTTAAATGTGTTTGCAATAGGGTGGTCATACTAAAGGTGATAAAGAAAAATATTTTTTGTCTTTTCAACATTAATGCACATTTTCTAGTTTTACCCTTCTAAATACAGTAGTTCAGACTACAGTTTAATGTCTCACATCTATGTGCTGATATTATAGAATATATTATCGTTTTCAACTCTTTTTAAAAACATTTGTTTAATGGTTATTAAAACCGAACCTCCATCAGAGTTGGCAGATTAGGTTGGATGGTGCCTGCAGAAGTCCTATGGATAAATCAATGTCCTGCAGACAAACTAGTAATAGAATGCTGCACCTACTCTGAAGTGCATTCACTGTATGAAGAAGGGTGAGAGCCAGAGGCTATGGACTGACTGGTTGGAACTTGTATCTACAGATGCTTTCAATGAATGTCAGTGATGCAAACAGAAAACTACATTTACATTCCATAGAAAATCACATGATCTTAGAATAGAATAAAATAGAATAGAATAGAATAGAATAGAATAGAATAGAACAAAATAAAATAGAAAAGAATAGAATAGAATAGAATAGAATAGAATAGAATAGAATAGAATAGAATAGAATAGAACAAAATAAAATAGAAAAGAATAGAATAGAATAGAACAAAATAGAACAAAATAGAATAGAATAGAATAGAATAGAATAGAATAGAAAAGAATAGAATAGAATAGAACAAAATAAAATAAAATAAAATAAAATAGAATAGAATAGAATAGAATAGAATAGAATAGAACAAAATAGAATAGAATAGAACAAAATTAAATAGAACGAATAGAACAGAATAGAACAAAATAGAATAGAATAGAATAGAATAGGATAGGATAGAATAGAATAGAACAGAACAGAACAGAATAGAATAGAATAGAACAGAATAGAATAGAATAGAATAGAATAGAATAGAA
>JBBIGC010000033.1:6999185-7021994 GCA_037576955.1 Lepidarchus adonis
ATTATTATTATTATTATTATTATTATTATTATTATTATTATTATTATTATTATTATTATTATTATTATTATTTCATTACAATGGCACCTGCCAGGAAAGGGAGTATACAGTATTAGGCAGGAAGTTCTTAAAGCTGATGTGCTTGGTGAACATAAGGATCTGAGCTACTCAGACATGGGCCAAATTGTGATGGATAGATGATTCAGTTCGAGCATCTGCAAAGCAGCAGGTCTTATGAAGTGTTCCAGTAGTCCAAGAAAAGACAACTGGCGAATCAGCAACAGGGTCATGAGCACCCGTAGCTCAGTGATGCTTGTGAGGTGTGAAAGGTAACCTGATTGGTCAGATCCCAAAGAAGTGCTCCTGTTGCACAAAATGTTAATGCTGCTCTGATAGAAAGGTTTCAGAAATCATAGGGCACCACAGTCAGAGCTGTTTTGGCGTGAAGGTTATCTACACAATATTTGGCAGGTGGACTGTACATGGTATAGCTGATTTAGAAAAAAGTAAACAGATCCATTAGTTGTAATAGAGAGTAAGTGATGCAGCTCATTATAGCTCCATATCAGAGTGATGTCTCTGCAGTTATTGGACATGTGTAATTTATATCGATCAATAGCTAGTGGGTTGTTGCTACAGTTGCCTTAGTGTAGTTTGGTTGCACAAATTGCCAACAGACTCTCTAAAAAATCAAACAAGATTGTCTTGAAGAGCTTTGTGTTATTATTTTTATAAGTGTGTACAAATTATTACTAGTATAAGAAGTTCTTTGCATTTATCGAATGTTGTAAGGTTAAGAATTTTGGTTAAAAGCATCTTATGTATAAAGTTGAACTAAGTATAAAGTTATATAGAGAGTTATATGGCACGGTACTATAAATACAATGCTTGATGTTCTAAAAACTAACAAGGTTTAAAGGTATAAAATGTGATATAAGTCATATATGTGAATCTTGTCATTATTTATCTTGCCAGAAAGCGTTTTGGTGAATAAAGTGTTACTATATAACATAAGAATGAATACCTAAATTAAAACATCCAAAAGTAACACAAATTTTTAAAGAAAAATGTAGTATTTTAATTAGAAGCATGTAGAATTGTTTCTGGTCTTCCTATGTACTCCAGTTTCCCAAGAGCCCACACTTTTGACCTCTCCCTTTTATTGTTTGTTTGTTTGCTTGATTTTTTAAGACTTTGTGTGAATACAGATGTGATTGTAAATACATTACATTTGATTTAACTACAGACTGAAGCAGCTGTGGAATAGTAACTGTAAATGCTTTTTCATTGAGAAGACTCAAAAACAAAATCCTAATTTATTATTTGTATTTATTCTATGTACTATGTTAGTGTATGTTAGTATCACTGACCAGATCAATACTTTTAAATATATTTACTGTAGATATATATGTCTACAACTTTAGCACAATGCTGTATATTTGGTCATTATAAAAATAAATATTGTGGAACGTTTTTTAGAATAAGGAGAATATCTTGTGACTGTCATTTAGGTATTTATTATGTCATCTACATGTTCTCATGAGGGCATATAATAATTATAAAACAAATGGGCTCCTCGGATTGTCACATCAGCCTAAATGCTACTGTGTTCCTCGCTAGTCTAGTCAGCCACATATTTTTGCACAGCAGCAGTTGGTGAAAGCAGATTCTGCTAGCCTGCAGACAGGACTCTGCTGTGTAATTCAAGGTTCTCATATCAGAATTTCTGTCAGCGTCACTGCACACATCTTCTGCACTGAGCATAGATATGCTTGACCTTTCAAGAAATAGCCAGTGGCAAGTTCCAGTCGCACAGTGATGTAGCCCAGAGCTATTTCATTTGGCAGGATTTTATTCCTCGTAGTATCAACAGCCTGCCTCTGCCTTGTTTTTTGAAGCATGCTCTACTTTCCAAGATACATATCGAATGTGTCAGTTGTTGTCAGAACAGAGAGTGCCCTTAAAATTTGTATTGCTCTTACAACCCTAATGCTAGAAAAACAAGCCACTGCGCCGTTATTTCAGCCATGCCGCTCAAATCCAGTCTATAGTAAAGAGATTATTGTGTGCTCCTCTCAGCATAAACTATGTAATTTCATAGAAATAAATATGAAGAGTGCATCTAATGTGTAATATAAATCTACCTTTTTACATTTCACTGGTTTTAGGCTTCATGTCTTTGCTAGTAGCTACTATTAGGTTATGGCCTATGCAGACAGCAAAACCCTTATTATCTATCTTGTCTGTCCAACACACAATTCCGAATCCCCCCTGCCCCAGAAAAGAAAAAAAGGGGGAAAAAGAACCTGAAAGAAGATGAATGAACTCTACTTTTAAAGAGGATTACAGCTACCCGCAGTCTCTCATGGCAATGTGTTGCAGAAAATCTTTATCACCCAGACAGCTTGACTGGATACATATTCCTCCAGATCATTTTCCTGCTGTCCTTTAAAGTCAGATGTACTGGGTACAGAAGGGCTCAAGCTACTTTTTTGCACTGAATCTGTATTCATGTAATCCTGGGATTTGTGCTCAAAGAATTATTTTCATTCAATTATTTTCTGTCCATCCATTGCAGCACTCAAGCAGCGAGTCTGTTTCAGAGATAAATTTCTAGTCATCGGCATTCAGGGAAAGCTCTGTGTTCCTAGAGGCATTTATCATTTTCTCTGCCTGTCAATATGGGTCGAAATACACAGATTTAGTATTCTTTGATGAAAGTGTATTAAATGCTGCCATAAAAATACCCTTCCAACCATGTATTGTGAAGAAAGCCTTTTCCTGCATGCAGAAGGACTGGAATGATAATTCTCCTTAAAATAAAGATTTTAAGATAAGCACAATATCATTATAACTTTGGGACATTTTAGTTAATTGACAAAAGTGCACTGTTTTGGTGACTAATTTGATTGTATTTTGTTAATAAATACAAATGGTGATGTCTGCAGTACACCTTAATAAAGTTGGGACAAGGCAAAATAAGAGTGGAAAGTTAAATTGTCAGTACTTAGACATCATTTCATGGAGCATCATTAGTTTGAACTCATTGTACTGTGATCTAAGAAACATAAAAAGTAGGCGAATGGTAAATGTGAGGGGTATCATGACTTAGTGTTAAAGCAGCATCCGCCAAAGGCTTAGTCTTTCTAAGCAAGGATGGCTCATGGCTCATCAATTTGTGCCAAAATATGTGAGAGAATTGTCAGACAGTTCAATATGAATATTTCTCAATGCAAGATTTTAGGACTTTCATCATCTACAGTACCAAAATATTGGGAGAAGATTCATGGAAATCAAAGAAATCTCAATCTCTCCAGGTCAAGGCTGGAAACCACAGCAGAATGTGCTTGACCTTCGAGCCCTCAGAAGGCACTGCATGACAATGTTACGGTGCTGTGATAAATATGGCCACATGGTCTTTGGAATACTAAAGAAACACAACTTGAAAATCTGTTATATGTTCACAGAAAAAAATGTACAGCAGTTCTATGTGATGTAGCACGGTGAGAAAAACAAGCCTCTGTCCTAACATTATTGAATTAGGTAATGTAGTATTCTTGGATGAATATGAATTTTTATGGAAGGATTTTATGATAAATAAACCAATAAATGTACTCCAAATTACTTGGAGTACGTACACTGTTAATATACCCGCTACACTGTTTCATTTTCTATGGCACTTAAACCCATTCTCTATTTGCCATAGTTTCTCTTGCAGTAAGAAGATGAATGGATCTAAACTAGCTTAGGGAACAAGTATGGCTCTTTGTTTCCAAGAGAAAATGAAAACTGCTACTGCTATAGTAATGGAAATAACTAAGAGCCTCAGTATGCCTTCCTGGCTATTTATGAATCACACTTTTAATAATGGAACAGTTATATAAGCTTAATTTGTGCCTTGGCAGAATAGGGGTTCAAAGGTATCACTGGACTGAAATTGATTCATTCTGCAATATTAAAGCCTGTATAAGAAGAGAAAATAGCCATTTTTATATCTGAAACCAGAATGTACTATAGCCTGCTGAGACATAGCAGTTGAATTTTCACTCCAGTCAAGCTTCATATCACATTTTGATGAGAAGTGAAGATGGGGTCTGTATAAGGAGATTAAACTGGCAAATTTTGCGATGAAAAAGGGATTCGCTGGGTCTGCAGGTTCTGCTTTGGTGTTCTCTGCTGTACTTTGTTGCTGTATGTTGCTCCACAGGACTCTAGAAGCTGCAGCACCTGAGATTACACTGAGCTTCTAACAGTGAGGGGGCAATACCACCATGCTAAAGCTGCTGTTTTAGCTGATATCTGAAATGGGTATTAGCCTATATGTAGTGCAGACAGTACTAGCGCACTGTAAAAGCATTAGTGTTTTGCAATCACAAAGCAACATAATGTACAGTAGTACATCACTATTCATATTAATATTTATCTTCACACACTGAAACTCACACTGTACACATGTGCTGAGTAGTATATTTTTTAGATTGCAAACTATACTGTGGTCCCAGATATTCAATCGCAGCCTAACTTAATGCATATAAATGTCAATAAATATGCAGTAGTGCCGCAGAATAGAAGATCATAGGACAGTGTTCTTTTTTAGATTTGGCAAACTTTTCAGAATTTCTAGATGGTTTATTAAATGGCACTATTGCAATTAAGAGAATTAGCAATTAGAAATTTTGTCTATTTAATAAGGTCATTATTAGGTGCCAATATCATCCACTATATCAGTTTGGTGTGTTATTACCAACCAGTTTTGTCTACAGGGTCTGCAATTGTAGAATTAGAGGCTCAAATATAGTCTTATTCTTATTTTGCTTTCAGTGTTGCTATGGTTAGACCACATCTACAAAAGACATAGTTCTTGATTTGAGAAGTGAAAAGCTATTTTAGCCTCTAGACTGCACTAGACACATTTTGAAAAGAAACCCATAAGAATCCCACCCGCCAGAACCTCATGCTAAAAGCATAAAAAGATGAAAGGGTTTGTCAGGGTATCTAGCTATCGAGCCTTGGCTGTCATTCTCATTCTCGCTGCTTTATTCAGCTGGGAATAAGCACAACTATTGTGCTTTATTCAAGTACTTAGCCCTATTGTATATTGCCTCTATACATTAACATTCATGCATTGCAATGAAAAAAGCAGAAAAAATATAATCACACATCAGGTTTCAAACTTGGTATTATGATTTTGTGTGGGTTGTACTATATACGGGCTGTAATTGGAGTTCTGATCTCACACTGTAACATCAGTCTGATTTTCCTTATATGGCAAAAGGAAGTCCGTGCATGTTATGTTTTTCCAATATCACCATCTCAGCAGCTGCCAATTATGACCTGCTACCAATTAGGTTGAGGCTAATGGTTGAGGCTAACCATGTTAGGAGGATTTATTGCTTGGCTTTAGTATACTGTATCCGAATGACAAGAAATCCTGACACATCAGTAATACGGGTAGCATCTGTTATAGGACACAAGTGTTTACTTCAGCAATATGTTAAAGTTTGCTTATTAAAAAAACACACATATACAGTTTGCATTTGAGCTTCTTCATAATTTATACATTCAGACAGTATAGATGCTTCTTGTGAGCACTTATAATAACTGTATTTCTAACTAAAAACAGCTAAAAAGTTGAATCAAATTATTTTTTGTTTGTTAATTAAAATATGTAATTATTTTAATAAACATGGGCTTATTTTTTATCTTTATTAAGTAAAACCTGCACCATTTGAGCCTACAATAGTCAGAAACAACAGATTAATGAATTATGGTTATTATTTCACAATCCTTTACAAATAAATTAGGTTTACTGTTACTGTTTAAATTTTAGTTTTTTTAATACACTAATTTTGTCAAAGCCCTTGCTTAATCATCAATGAGCCCACAACATGAATCTGGCTGAAAAGCATTTTCCTATTTTATTCCTTCTGCTAGAAACTTGAAACATATTTCAGTTCATGTTTCATTATAATAATATGATTTTTTTTCCTTTCTGTATTTATTGACATTTCAAGCAGTGGCAAGTGTGTCTTTTCTCATTTTCCCTTCGTTTAAACACTCTCTTTATTATAGCTGACTACATTTATCTGTTACGACTGAAAAATATTGCTTGTCTTATTCTTTTCTATCAACCAATAAATTCAAATTCACTACTGTGGCATTTCCTCACATAATACAGATAACGTATTACTTTGATTGGAAAACTGGACAATGACATTCCCTCTTCTAGTGTATTTCATTTCACTGAACCTGAACAGTGACATCTGAGGTGTCAACATTTTATGAAGATACCATTAATCTTTGCTTGAAATGAAGCTAAGAGATCATATATGACATACGGCTCCCTCTAGGACAAGATGGTGTCATTATTTTCCAAGGCAATTGAGGGGAATTGAGATATCATTCACAGTAACAGCTGCTGACTCAAACCTCCACTGTTCCCCTTATTAAAGGGTCAGGGCCAAAATCCCCCTCACATACGATTCTTCGAAGAAATGAGTTTTGTCTGTATGGGCAGCTCAGTGGAGGACTTTCAAATGTTTCAGGTTTAAACTAAAATGAGTCTATTGTTCAGTTGATCAAAAAAAGTGACAACTAACCTAAAACTAACCAAAACGTGATTGTGCACAACAAATTAGGTTAAACACATAATCCATCATTATTTGTTTGGTCTAATGTTTGTTTTCATGAAAAATGCATCACCCTAAATGAAGGAAATATTATCTCATGACTACCCTGTAACCCTGCATTGACTATGCAGAAATCCTTCTGCACTTTCTCAGCTCTTCCCCAGCTTTCTGCTGCAGGGAACGTCTCACAATTATTCCATTTCATCACACGGTTTGTCCTTTGATCCACACAGTACATTCAAATATCATTGTTCACTTTCAACTGGAGAACCAAAAAATTCCTTATGTTGTGACATCATCTGTAATGCAATATTTTAACCACACAGGAATGAATGAATTTATTTTAATTACCCCCCAATGATTAGCAAAATAATGTCATTTAAATTGTTCCATAAAAGCCTATATAATTTACTTTGCCCTGCATAAATGGTATTTTATTTCTGGTAATCCCATTTAAATGTCAGCCATATATTTCTGTTTAAAGAATTAAGCACTTCTGGAAGGGTGGTACCAGCAGTGATACCATGTTTGATTGCTCTGTGATTTCATAAGCAAGCTCAAGATGGCATTGTGTTTGCACAGTGCCATATGCTGTAGTTGACGTAGACCTTGTGACACTGTTGCAACCCAACCTGCTGTCAGCCTGACAGTCCAGTAAAACAAACGATAACTCGCACAGCCGAGATAGTTGTGAACCCCATAGGCAAGTAAAGTGGAAAAAAAGCATATCACATTATCTTCTCAGGGTCATGTTCTTTAAAGAGAGCTGAAATATACATTTCACTGGATGTCACAGCTGATGATCTGCCAAAATGTCAGATTATAAAAGGCTTATTGTAGACTGTAGATGTTGTCACAAATGTATTAAGGCTTTCTCTTATTGTGCAGTAAAATTGCAGAACATCTGCACCAATGGAAGAAGGAACGTGCACCATTCAATTCATATAAAATCTTTATATACAGGGGGTCCTCAAGTTACTTTGGGGTCCCGTTTCTCAGAACACGACGTAACATGAATTTCGCTGCAAGTCACAACTCATGCATTTAATGAAAGCATATATTTATTAAACATGAAAGAGTACAACATGAGTCTCTCTCATAGGCATTTGTTGTGGGTTGTGTCATGGGGAGCAATGCATTGTGGCCTATGTAGTGTCTCATGCAGAAAAAAAGGTGGGTAATATGGGCAGATAGGAGGTGGAAAGAGGATTGATTTCTGGGAGTTGTAGTTCGTTAGTGGCGAGATCATGGATAAAATAAACATATGGATCACAAACACACGTTCCTATGAAAGGGAGTAGGAGTTAATAGGGTGGTAGGATTTAAAATAACATAAACATAAATAATATATATAACAAATGTCCATTTTCTGCAGCTAATAGAATGTGGTGGCTAATGTGGTGTGGCCTATCATTGGGGAAATACTGTAGTTCCTACGTAAACTTTGTTTTTATGTCTCAAACGTGTAAAAAAAAAAAAGGCAGCCAGCGATGTAAACACAAATTGCCATATGATGAATGCAATGTAAGGTGTGTGTGTGTGTTTTTATTTATATACAGTGGTGTGAAAAGTGTTTGTCCCCTACCTGATTTCTTATTTTTTTCTCAGATTTTTTACACTTAAATGTTTCAGATCATCAAACTTATTTAAATATTAGTCAAAGACAACACAAGTAAACACAAAACATAGTTTTTAAGGTTTTTATTATTAAGGGTAGAAAAAATATCCAAACTTACATGGTCCCATTTAAACATAACTTAGCAGTGGTTAACCACGATATCTTTAATCAATCAAGAAATCACTTAAATAAGACCTGTCTGACAAAGTGAAGTAAACAATGCCAAGATCAAAAGATATTCAGGAAAAAATGAGAAAGAAAGTAATTGAGATCTAGGTTATAAAGCCATTTCTAAAGCATTGGAACTCCAGCAAATCACAGCAAGAGCCATTATCCAAAAGGTCACAAAAGACCCCACAACAACATCCAAAGAACTTCAGGTGTCACTTGCCTTAGTTAAGGTCAGTGTTCATGACTCCACCATAAGAAATATACTGGGCAAAAATGGCCTGCATGGCAGAGTGCCAAGACAAAAATCACTGTTGAGCAAAAAGAACATTAAGGCTCATCTCAATTTTGCCGGATAGCATCTTGATGATCCCCAAGATTTTTGGGAAAATACTCTGTGGACTTATGAGACAAAAGTTTTTGGAAGGTGCGTGTCCCATAACATCTGGTGTAGAAGTAGCACTGCATTTCAGAAAAAGAACACCAAACCAACAGTAAAACATGGTGGTGGTAGTGTGATCATCTGGGGCTGTTTTGCTACTTCAGTACCTGGAAGACTTGCTGTGGAACTATGAATTCTGTCTGGCCCTTTGTTAAAACAACCTAGGTTCTGCAGCAGGACAATAATCCAAAACACACCAGCAAGTCCAACTCTGATTGGCTGAAGCAAAGCAAAATGAAGACTTTGCTGTGGCCTAGTCAAAGTCCTGACCTGAATCTTATTAAGATGCTGTGGCATGACCTTAAAAATGCGGTTCAAGCTCAAAAACTGCTTAGTACAACAAAACTATAACAATTCTGCAAAGATGAGTGGGTCAATAATTCCTCCACAGCTGTAAAAGACTCATTGCAAGTTATTACAAACACTTGATTGCAGTTGTTGCTGCTAAGAGTGGCCCAACCAGTTATAAGGTTTATTGAGCAATCACTTTGTCACACAGGGCCATGTTGGGTTGGATTATTTTTTCTCTTTTTAACTTAAAAACTTAATTTTTTGTTGTCTTTGATTAATATTTTAATTAGTTTGATGATCTGAAACATTTTAGGGCGACAAACATGGAAAAAAATAAGAAATCAGGCAAACACTTTATATATCTGCAGCATAGTAGATTTGCTCAGAATATAGCACCAAATTTTCCTTTTTGTCACATAGCTGTGGGGGAAAGACAAACCCTGACACATGTTCCTCTGAGATTCAGCTTTAGCATACAGCACAGCTGGAATGTTATCCCCAAACTCTGTGGCAGAGTTCACCTTTGCCCTGCTTAACAGTTCTTTTAGCAGGTGCACCCCCAGGGCCATTTTGGGAGGGAACTGTGCTCATCAGCATGAATAGAAAGGGAAATTTATCATGTCTCCTACTGAGACTGGTGGTCTGGATTATGACAAATTAAGCATCTCCACTTTATGATGTGAAATTTAATGGGGAAACCCAGCTGGCACAGCAAATTGGTGTGAATCTCTTTGTCAAGATCACATCTGCTCAGCAATCATGGAACATGTATCTAAAGATACATCATAAGCTATTGCCCTGAACTCTTTCCAAATAGAATCATTTAGAATAACTAAAAAAGCTGATTGTGCATCCCATAAACCTCTCTTCAACAGAAACCCCATGGCAGATCCATTGTGGTTTTTAAGCCTCATAAACTAAAACCATGGCATCTGCAATCCTTCCACTACACTTCTAGTCATGTAGGAGTTGCGAGTCAATCTTTATTACATTTTGCCCCAAAGCTGGCCAATCACACTCCCTCTGTCCTCTGTCATATTAGCATACAGTGCATTTTCCTTTTTCTTTTCTCTGCCTTTAAGAAAGAAAAAGAGCATAAAAAAACTAAACAACTCATGCTGAATAATTCATGAAACCCAGACCTGAACCCTAGTAGGGATTTTGTAAGAGGTTGACAGAAATGTTCTTAACACAGAAGTCAGCATATTTTATTAATTGCCAAGTTGGTGTCCAAATTTATTTCTTTAAAAAAATATTTTATTTATTATGTGATACTTCACCACAACTTAATAATAAAGCCAACATTTGTGTGGTACACTACTAAGGTTTTTAATTAATATCAATAGAACATGCTACAGCACACATTATGATTGAAATTCAGTAATACTGACTGAAACACACAATGAACACTTAGAAAAATGTAGTCAATTCGAGAGCAACTGAAACTTTAAGCAGTGATTTAACATGGGATTCATTATGTGGTTGGTCAAAGGCTCTTCAGCCACGTGTGCCAGGCCTGAGAGATCAAGTTTTTCCCAAAACCTATTTGTCAAAAAATGTAGTCTGGCTCATCTAGAAATCAGCAAGTTACAACCTTAAAACAAACCTCTGACCCATTATTGAGTCAACTAAACAAATCTGGAATGGTAAAACAAATATGGATAAATAAGAATTTCCAACATATTGCTAGCCAGGTTATACAAGATTGAAAAGGTTTAAATTAGGGGTGTAATAATTAATCAATCAGTATCAGTGCAACAACCAAAATAGTGGATGAGCCGATGTACTGATCTAAAACATATTAACTTTCATTGATTTTACCGTGTGCAATGTCCTTCACTGTGAAGTTGCTTTTACTTTTTACATCTATGTATTTGGCATGTTATAATAAAATGTATGAAAGTATTATTTGCTTGTATGTGAGATTTCATTGAAACGTAGTAGATTTGCCCTGCAATGGGTTGGCCTCCTGTCCAGGGTGTACCCTGCATTGGCCCATAGTCTGCTGGGTACAGCTCCAGCTTCCCTCGCAACAGGAAATAGATTAAGCGGTTTGGATAATGGGTATAGCAAATCAAACCATTACATCAATGCAAATTTGGGTATCATAAATGATCAAATCATTGGTTAATATATTCGATGTAGAATTGGATCCTGATGACACGTGATTTACACCTCTGGTCTTTTTGGTTCTGTTGACTTCATGAACAGCAAACTGAGTTTTAGAACATGACCAGTTTTAGACTCCAGTTCAGCTCTGTGGTTTTCATAGCAAGGGAATTGGCTTACCGCCAAAATCTAATCCCAGGTAATCTTAAAGGAGGAATCAGCCCTTCTTATCTCTAAAAAATATCAATGCTGAAAAGCCACTTTCTCATTTAGCTTGCACATCCAAAATTCTAATGGTGCTGGAGCAGAATAAAACGCTTGCTTATTTCAGCAAACACTCAGTAGGTCATTATTTTGTGCCTCTTGGTGAAAAAAGTGTGGCCATAGAGACCGGATGGTCATGTTCTTGTTAATAAATCACCCACTTAAGTGCAAAGCTACATCTACGGTGAAGATGCATTTGACAGCCTTTGTGGCCTCATTTCTGTCCCACTGTGTCCACATATTCAACATAAGATGCAAGGATATACTGCGTTAATGTTTCTTCATCATATATAAAATAAAAATGTTTTATACTGTACTTTTATGTGTACAATAAAAATGTCCAATTAAAATGTATTCAATTATATTTGACTTTGGCAGACTGTTCACTTTGCTCCATTCTGTTGAGTAGTATAGCTTTTCAGGCTGCCTGTTTTAATAATGCTGATGTAATGTAATTTGCTGTGCTGAGGTTCATAAGGCAATATCAATCAACAGTGAAGGCCATTAATACCATGTAGGCTTTTAGGCCATTGTAGTAATCACCATGTGCTTTTAAAGGGTCAAGCCTTCATAGTCCATTTCTGGTAAATAAATAAGCCAAAAGTGCATCACTAAATGTTTAAGTAATCTTGCAAGTTTATCTGCTTTTATTGATTGAATTTGACCTAAAGCGCCTCTTTGCCTATTAAGGGTCCACTGTAAGAAAAGGTTAAAATGTCAAGCTCTTTAAGTACAGAACTGGACACAGGAAATATTGATTTGAGAAGATTCCCCCAGGTCATCTACTGAAGTTGTAATATTTCAGGTATGCCATTTTCAATGCTCCATTGCTGAGTATGCCTATGTCAAGGGTTAAAATAATAGAAAATAAAGCCCTTATGCTAAGATAGAAGGTAATAGTTATATAGTAATGGTTGCATGACACAAAAGTCACATTTAAAGAAAAATGGTCTACCAAGCTTTCAACAATTGAAGGATACAATTTTTGAAATACTGATCATTGCGGTCTGAATAAAATGTGCTTGAAACCTTCTGATGTTTATATGTGGCCATCGACTTCAGACCAACACTTTCATTGTAATTCTTGGGTTTATATTTCTGTTGTCCAGTCACAGCCAACATGAACGTATGATACTTGACCTTGCTGATGATAGCCGGCATGATCATATGAGTAGCCTACTGCTGAGATAATTTTCACTGCTAAAGTTACAATCTCATGGACATTACTCTAATGAGGACCATGTAGATGGAATGTGCCTTGAATGAGTGACTATGTAAGTGTTGTTTCATACAAATATTGTAAAGCAATGATTTAACAAAGCAAAATGTTCAATTATAATGGATTATTCTGCTACAACTCTTCTGTTTACCCCCTGGGCCCTGACTCAAACTGTTGCACCATCAAGCCTCTGCAATTAAGTTCAATTTATAATGCGCTTTGAAATGACTCTGCCTTGCTTTGCAACAAAGTTTTTGTTCATGATTGGTCATACTTATGCTTGTACTTTGGCATGCCTTATACTTTATTTTTTGTTTTTCAGCCTTGACAGTTATAAATCCTTAATATGCATGTATGTATTAGTTCTTAATATGCATGTATGTATGTTTTTATGACTTTTTGATATATTTCAATGCTTTCTGTTGATAAAACTTGATAAAAGGATGCTAATTGTTTCTTCAGTAACCATATATTGCCATATCTCTGTCCTCTCTGAGAAAAAATGTTTACTTCCTACCATAGCATGCAGTCCCCCTAGACACAGTGCACTCAAGTCCCTCTGAGAAGAAAAACAAGCAGGTATTTTCTCCTGAAGTCAAGGCACTTAGGGGATGAATATAAGCAGTACTAGAAGTGCGGCTTTATAATCTCATAAATTTCTATCGATCCACACAAGCACGTTTAATGCTGCCTTTCCCTGAACTGCAGCGTGATACGTAAATATCAGCCCCTGTATGGATAATTCATGTTTTTGCCCTTCGCAGTTTTATAGCTCTTGCACCAGTGGCCTCCGGTGTAATAGTGCTCCCTCTGCAACATTTACAACTCTGAGCATGAATGCATTAACATGCACGGAAATATTCCAGCTGCAGGTTATGAAAATGCAGACGTGCAAAGAGGAGGGCAAAACTCCCTGCAAATGACACTGTATCTTACAGTACGTGTTATCTGTATGATAAAAGCACATGCCTGGGCTGCCTCGGCGGTTGCCAGCGAGATGTCTGCCTAATGAATAATTTATCCAGGGACATTTCCGAGAGCTGTGTTTCTACGCTGTGTGTGCCATGTGAATGAACTATCCCCAGGTGAGCTGTGGTGGCAGCTGCATGGTAGAGTTGATTGGAAAATGATATCCTCTGAGGACAAAGCTGACGTGTTAGCATGGCTGCGACGTAGTAAACATAGCAAATGAGAATAAAACAAACCCTGTGATTAGTTAACGTGTGCGGCTGGTGTAATCAGCTTGAATACGGTGCAGGTTAAACACTGTAGTGTCTACATAATGCTGGTTAAACCCCTCAAGGCTGACAGTTACAAGGCTGAGGCTTACTGTACATCCACACGGTGCCGTGATAATAGCTCTGTTGTTCAACTTTCTCACCCTGGTACAGTCAGTCAGTTCATTATGGCATGCAATAAATATTGGGAGAAAATCACACCTGTGCTTCATGCCCACAGCCATAACACTAACAGGTTCCTCAGTGACGTTAGCTGACAGCAGCACAGTTTCTATTTCTGCTCAGAGCTTTTTTCCCCTTCTTTCTTTTTTTTACCTGTCTGTGGCTTCCTCCTCAGAGGGCTCCTCTGGGTTGCTCTTCACATGCTCCTGGCTGCTCTTGCTATTCTCTTTCCTGGCGCTGGCGGGCGAGCTGTTCTTCGGAGAGTCCTCGCTGGCTTGGAGGTGCTGGATGATGTTCTGCTGGTGCCATGATTGATTGCCCGGTCTGACATAGACAGGTGTTGGGCTGGGGGTGGGAGCCAGAATGCTGTGCACGGGGCTGTTGCTCTTGCGAAGTCCCCCTCTGTCCCGGGAGTGACTCTTCAGGCGGCTCTGGACAGGTGTCCCTCTGTGGTCGAAGCCCTCTTGCTGAATGTAGCCCCCATTGCCCGCTGACGTCTGCGAGGAATGACTGAACCAGCGCCAGCGAAGCCTGAGGATCTGCTTCACGTCAAACTCCTTCTTCCCTGACACGGACATCCTATTTGCCCTCAGAGCGATGCCCGTGGCTCATGGAATCCTGGCAGTAATGAGGCAAAGAGCAGAATCCTCAGCTTCAGCAGCTTTCCCTCTTTTGTCTTTGTTGCTGGTTGTGGTCGGTGAGGGAACAGTCTGCAGCTTTTGTCTGAGCTTACTCTCGCTCTCTCCCCCCCACCTCTATCCAACTCTGTCTGCTGCTCCTGGTGCTCTGTTAAAACACATGCATGATACACTCAGCCTCTATCGCCCTCCTTCCCTCCCCTCTGTCGCTCCGTAGCTATCTGGGCACACACATATACACACAGACACAGAAATTAAGCCAAAATGAAAAGCACTTCCAACAAGCCCTGCCCAGTTTCCAATCGCCAGAGGTGTTAAGAAGGGATGGTACCAAAAATGACACAAAGTACAGGTTAAATCTTAGAGAAGTAAATCATGTAGCACAAGCACTATCTCCTTCCAGAAGCAGCATCCTCTAGCTCTAGCTTACACTCTGCCTGTCTCCTTTATGCTTGCACACACACACACACACACCCACACTTGCCTCTCTCTCACTCTCTCTCTCCCTCTCCCTCTCCCTCACAAACATACACATCACACACACTCATCCCACACATGCACACAGACATACACATGCGCTGCACAGTTTCCTCATCTGGAGAGGTCCCACAGGAGACAGGCTCTATCTCTCATTGCAGGAAACCACACTGAAAAAAATGTCTCACTCCTCATCAGCCTCCAGACTCAGTGGCAAGTTCAGAAGTCAAAAGAGAGATTTGTATAAATGACAAATTAGGGATACACCAATAAAAATAAAAAGGTTTTCAAATTAATGATTCTAGATACTCTATAGATGATAAACTTTTAAAAATACATATTTAAATATACGTTTTAGTCAATATTTGGAACATTTTAACAAGAAAATATTCCAAGATTAACAATATATAGTAACAATGTGTTATGTGTTTGCCAAGTAGGTTGGTGAAAAAGTCAATTACTTAAACCAGCCAATTAGGAATCATTTTTCATTCTTAGCACAAATTACTGTTCTCTGTATGTGATATTTTCAAATATTTCAATAATATATTATACCAGTGTTCAGTAATGGGTGTGTTAAGCCTGAAAAATTTGCACAATGAAATATATTAATTCAAGAGGGAATCCTCACATCCTCACAGCACATACTACAGTCTGATGAAACAAAACTGCAGAACGTGCCCATTGTTACCTTTTGTTTTTGTAGCTGTCATTATGTAATTCAAATCCTCCTTATGTGTAGAACTTAGTACTTATTTATGAAAATTGTGGAGCGATACCAGGACGCAGTCTCAAGTTACAGCACTGCTCAGGTTTTTTTTTCACTTTTAAGAACACTGGCCCAGTCCTCATTTTACGTTCTATTGAATAGACTGGATACAGCTACATGCAGACTTTTAAAAAACATTACACTGTGCTGCACATTGTCTCCCAGGGTTTATCATCAGCTTCTGTATACAAGCACTTGGCATTCCTATATCGCTGGTGCAGTCAATGATTTATTTATGTGCTGTGCCTTCAGTTGACTGTTCTATTGTCAGGTCTGAAGATATGAAAACACTTCTCCTTTAAAATTAGTAGGCTCAGCTGAAGTATGTATTTATGAGGAAGAGCTCAGTTTCTTTTCTTTATTAACAGGATAATGGAGCTTTTAACCTTTGTTGTTTAGACCAAGCTGTCTGATTAAAATAAGAATGTTAGCCATTTCTGATTTTTTTTAGCATATTCGAGGTCAATTTCATTACAAAGGTTTATGAACCAGAACTAGAAGAAACATGGACTGCTTCAATATGACTAGATTATGCCTCATTAAATATTATCTGAATTAAGTTATTTGAAATAAATGATGTAATCATATCTTTCTTACATCAGAAGACATTTATACAGATATAAATAGGGAGAACAGTGCTAAAAACCTGTCATCTTTCTTATCCCCCTAGCAGTGTGAAAAGGTTTAATTACAGACACCTTGTGTATATTTGACATCTCAGTAGCGTGATGCATTATTTAAAGTAATTTATGCAGAGAACAGCAGGGAGTAGAGGGCACGTGTCTGGGATGGATGGGTTTCCCTTTGTTTGGATCTCCTCTACTCAGAATGTGGGCTTAAAAGAATGAAGTTACATAGCTTATTGTCTGTGCGTTGCCTCTATAAGTCCTCGTTGTTCTTTTTGTTTGTTTATTGTATGATTAGTTTATGATTTTATAAACAGTATGGCTCATGTAGATTATACAGTTGACACTTCTGTTTATTTGCATCATGGAGGTGATTTTGATTCATGTGAAGCGCTTATCTTGCAGCTTATTCTGTTTGAAATGACAATACAGCATGAAAATTAACTTTGTACTGCCCATGTCAAGAACAGCTACAACAAAAAGCTTCTCATTTAGTGTGCTGAACATCTAGTAGCTGCTTAAGAGCACATATTACTTTTTGTTGTTGCCATTTCAGTGTTTATTGTGGCTGTCTCATATTAAACTGCAAATTATTTACGTAAGAGAATTTTTAAAAGATAATCTAAATGATGAATGCATGTATATTTAAGATTATAATGACCAGAAGTGGTGATATAGATCCTTAGATATACATGGAATTTCCAAGAATTGGCTATAAAATTATGCATTATGCTTTCTCCTCAGTGTCACAGCAGCCTGCTTCCATATGGTTGCTATAAAATATACAATATAGTCTTGTGTGACTATTGAACCACAATTTGTTGATTGCAATAGATGAGCTATATCACCATATTCTGTTTTTATAAGACAGTTACTCAATACAATATTTATTTTTAGATAATGCTATCACAATTTGGAGGTAAATCTAGCAAATCCTTTTTAAAATGCTTGTGTATTTGTCAATTTAAACAACAAGCACATAACACACCAGCCACCTTGTCATGCAGAATGTTTAAACTTTCATTCATTTCATATCTTTCATTCTATCACTTTGGTAAAGAAACATATTGATGAATAGAGATACAAAGTATTTTTCTTCATTCCATTTACTCATTTGGAATAACCATTTTCGATCCAATCAAAGTATAAAAAGAAGAAAATAGAACAAAATAGGTCTTACCTTCCAAATGTAACAAAAATGGTCAGTTTTTGTCAGTAATCCTTGTTACACATGGGACAAAATGTATCTAACTAGGATTCTCTGTTTTAAGGTTTCTCCTCTGCATTTCCCTGCTCTACTGGCAAATACTTGGACACTAAAAGGACTTTTTCCTCCCAGAGAGGAAATTCGTTCCTTCCTCAGTACTGGCCCCAATGGCTGGGTTTGAACAACCAGGAAACCAGGCATCATTTCCTGTTTTCTTGGCTCATGTCTGCCCCATTTTAATAAACCTCAGTTAGAAGTTCTGAAAATGGCTGACTTTAACGTGCATTAGTTTTCTCAGGCATAAAATGGGCGGAGGTGAAAATACATTTTTGATCACATTCACCAAGTGAACCCTAGAATAATATGAATATTCATTTAATTCCAATGCTGTTTTGAAGGCATTTGTATATATTGACCACAATACACAGTAATACTTGAACACTTTATTCAGTTTATTTTGCAGTTGACACAGGAAACAAAGTAAGTAACAGTTGAGCAATGTCTGTAGCATAAGTGTCACATGGGCATCACCCAATTATATGTCTGTAATCATTCCTCTACATTTCAACACAGCCTTTCACAGAGTGAAAATCAGTTCAGATAGATTTATCTAAAATAAAACAAGAGAGAAATATCTATTTCTTTGAAACAGTAATGGCTGATAAACCAATTTGTATGTCTGATTTATGTGCATCCTAAGGTGATTGCTTCTTAACCATCATACTCCTAGTAAAATAGTCTAAATGGATATAAATACCTTAGGAGCTGATTTATGGGTAAAGTACATCATGATGAGCCTCCTATGTATTTTATTATATAAGCACTATTTACATTTTTTTACAATCCTAATATAAAAAGTGGCAGTTCTATGTATTGCCACTTTTACATTTAGTCATTTCCATAAGTACTATACAGCACTGATTACTGAGCTGAGGCTTCAAAATGATAAAATCTCAAATATTTAGTAAAACATTAACAGGCATTCTTATAGGTAGCAAATAAGGCACTATTTATGACCGGTGACTGCAAAAACATTTCCCCTTAAAAGGTTAAAAAATACAAAAATATAATATCACAAGATGTTTAAAACAAAATGTAGATATTTCATCTCAACTCACCACTGTACTGTGTTACTAAATTTAAATTGTAATAGTAGGCTCATTTTTTTCTATTTACAAATGACATTTAAAATTACAATACAGAATTCTCTTATTTACAGTTAAATCATGATTTCAAAAGATATGAGCTATACCCCAGCAAAACTGAAAGAAAATAATTTGAGGGTTGGGGTGAAGGGTGTTGGATTGTGTAAAGAGAAATGGAATAAACACAAGGCGTCCGTTTATGACAGTGCACTGCAGTTAAGTGAAGCTTAAAAAAAGTTGTTGTCTAATTTAAAATTTATGAATATGTCAACAGTGAGCACAGACGACGACTAGAACATTAGTGCGTTTTAACAGTTTCACAACTTATTTCTTTGGTGAAACAGCCAATTCAACTCGTGGGAAGCGAAAACTGCCCTTTGAGCCACTATCACTACTAGATGATGATGGAACTCTAGATTTTTTCAAAGGAGGAACATCTGCTCCAGCCCCTTCAATCTTGGCCTCACTATCATCTCCAAGAGTCACTTCATAGGAACCCTTAGATTTGGAGCCAAACCCACCAAATGTGCCAAACTTTAGCTTTCCTTTCTTGCCTTTCACCTTAGCATCTCCAACATTCACTGAAATGTTACTACCCTCTGTCAGTAAATGCCCTTCAATGGAGGCAGGGGAAGCTAGTTCCCCTTCATCACTCAGTGAAGAAGAGCGATGTCTTGATTTCTTGTAAAGGTCAAGTGAAGCAGATTTACTCTTTGGTGAAATTTTCAAACCAGAACCCCCCTCTACCATCTTTCCACTTATTAGTTCCCCTGAACTCATACTTAACTCTTTTGACACCTTTGCACCTCCCTCAGTTGTAAATGCAATTTCAGGCCCCTGAAAAGTGAGATCGGCTGCACTTCCACCCTTGGATTTGGATTTACCAAAGAATCGCATCTTTTTAACTTTGGCTTTTCCACCACTGCTTTTCAAATCTGGACTTTGCATCTCAAGACTCTGTGAACTAACCTTAGCTCCAGCAGTTAATTCTCCTGAACCTACACCAATTTCCCTTCCCTCAACTTGAGGCAAAGCAATTCCAAACTTTGGCACTTTGATTTTAGGAAAGGTCACAACACCCTCAGGATACTCCATTTTTCCTGACACTGCTATATCTGTACTTGCTCCTTCTTCACCTTCTCTCATATCTGAAACAGCACCAAGGGGTCCTTTGACCTTTACAGCTGGCATCTTTAGCTCTACATCCTCAGTTCCTGCTTCTATTTTTACACCTTTTGCATCAATCATATGACCCTTAACTCCACCTTCAACGCTGCCCTTTGATGTACCAGATCCAGACAATGAGCCACCTTTAACCTTTGGAGATTTAATGTCAAATTCCACTCCAGGAAAAAGGAGTTTTCCAAACAGTGGCTTTTTCACCTTTGGACCCTTGAGGTGCAGGTCAGGTGAGTCTACATCTAACTCAGTTTTAGTATCTATATCAATGTCCTTTTTCTTTCCTTTCACCTTTGGCATTTTTGATTTATCCTTCTTCCCTTTCAAATTAATTTCCACATCAGGACCTTCTAGACTACTTTCAATACCAGGATGTTTGCTGCTAATCTTAGGGGCTTTTATATCAATGCCTGGTCCTTTTATGTCAGCTTCAGCTTTGGAAAGATTTACATCCACATCAGAACTCTCCAATTTAGGACCCTTCAATCCAAAAGTTGGCATTTTTATTTTGGGGATTTTGAAACCTCCTTCTGGGCCTTCAACATTAATGTCAAGTGCTTCAAGATCAACTTTTGGTACAGGATGTTTGATGTCAAGATCTCCCTTGGGCAAACTAGTATCAAAACTTGAAACCTCCACCTTTGACCCTTTCAGACCTAGTGATGGCATGTTGAAACTACCACCAGTTCTCTCCATTTCAATGTCTACTCCTTTAATGTCACCTTCAATCTTTGGAACTGAGAGATCCACATCTCCCTTTACTTTAGGACCTTTAACATTAAAATCAATATCTGGCATGGAAATATTTGGACCAGAAAGAGTGGGCATTTTGAATTTAGGGCCCTTGATTTTGCCTTCTGGTCCTTCAATGTCAATGTGTGGGCTTTTAACATCAATCTTAGGGGCTTTGACATCAATTTCACCTTTTGGTAGATTTGCATCAACATTTGGGCCCTCCACTTTTGGTCCTTTGAATCCAAATGTTGGCATTTTAATTTTTGGCATCTTGAACCCACCCTCTGGTCCCTCCACATCAATTTCTGGACCTTCAATATCTACTTTGGGTGCTTTAATGTCACCTTCAATATTTGGAACTGAGAGATCCATGTCTCCCTTCACTTTAGATCCTTTCACATTGAAATCAACATCAGGCATGGAAATCGTTGGACCAGATATGGTGGGCATTTTGAATTTAGGGCCCTTGATTTTACCTTCTGGTCCTTCAATATCAATGTCTGGTCTTTTAACATCAATCCTGGGGCCTTTAAGATCAATGTCACCCTTTGGTAGATTTACATCAACATCAGGACCCTCTAACTTTGGTCCTTTGAATCCAAATGATGGCATTTTAATTTTAGGCATTTTGAAACCACCCTCTGGTCCCTCCACATCAATGTCTGGACCTTCAATGTCTACTTTTGGTGCATTAATGTCACCTTCAATCTTTGGAAATGGAAGATCCATGTCTCCTTTCACTTTAGGGCCTTTGACATTGAAGTCAACATCAGGCATGGAGATCTTTGGACCAGATATGGTGGGCATTTTGAATTTAGGGCCCTTGATTTTACCTTCTGGTCCTTCAATGTCAATGTCTGGACTTTTAACATCAATCTTGGGACCTTTAACGTCAGTATCACCCTTTGGTAGATTTACATCAATATCCGGACCCTCCATTTTTGGTCCTTTAAATCCAAATTTTGGCATTTTAATTTTGGGCATCTTGAAACTTCCATCGGGTCCCTCCACATCAATTTCTGGACCTTCAACATCTACTTTGGGTGCTTTAATGTCACCTTCAATAGTTGGAACTGAAACATCAATGTCTCCCTTCACTTTGGGGCCTTTGACATTGAAGTCAACATCAGACATGGAAATCTTTGGACCAGATATGGTGGGCATTTTGAATTTGGGGCCCTTGATTTTACCTTCTGGTCCTTCAATGTCAATGTCTGGGCTTTTAACATCAATTTTGGGGCCTTTAATATCAATACCACCTTTTGGTAGATTTACATCAATATCAGGACCCTCCATTTTTGGTCCTTTGAGTCCAAATGATGGCATTTTAAATTTAGGCATTTTAAAACTACCATCTGGTCCCTCCACATCAATTTCTGGACCTTCAGTGTCTACTTTTGGTGCTTTAATGTCACCTTCAATCTTTGGAACTGAGACATCCATGTCTCCTTTCACTTTAGGGCCTTTGACATTGAAATCAACATTAGGCATGGAAATCTTTGGACCAGATATGGTGGGCATTTTGAATTTAGGGCCCTTGATTTTACCTTCTGGTCCTTCAATGTCAATATCTGGGCTTTTAACATCAATCTTGGGGCCTTTGACATCAATACCACCTTTTGGTAGATTTACATCAATTTCAGGACCCTCTAACTTCGGTCCTTTGAGTCCAAATGATGGCATTTTAAATTTGGGCATTTTGAAACTACCCTCTATTCCATCCACATCAATGTCTGGACCTTCAATGTCTACTTTTGGTGCTTTAATGTCACCTTCAATCTTTGGAACTGAGAGATCCATGTCTCCTTTCACTTTAGGGCCTTTGACATTGAAGTCAACATCAGGCATGGAAATCTTTGGACCAGATATGGTGGGCATTTTGAATTTAGGGCC